>MU741131.1:14948-26967 GCA_026770625.1 Nicotiana glauca | reverse complement strand
CCAAGTATATATTACAGTGTCATTGTTACCACTGTTTCAAGTATAACATACGGTGTCATTGTTACCACTGTTTCATGTCACTTTATAATCAGTCCAGAAAATAATATAGTAAACCCTTTGGGCATTTACAAAATAGAAGTTTCCAGCTCGAAATACATTTAAAATGTCATTTGAGTTCTTAACACTTAGAATTATGGCTGAGTTTGCAAAACAGTATTTAAAACCTTGGACTGAAATTAAATGATATGCAATATCATGCTATGTAGCAATATCAATCCTCGAAGGATTTTACAAGTCGGCATAAGGCCCCAAATATGGCATCAAGCCCAGTAATATCATCAATACAATATGCGTATCAGTCGCCAATATATTATAATTATAACTCGGGATGGACCAAGTCACAAATCCCCAACCACAAACGACCCCGCACCTACCATGGGGTGCGTGTCTCACCTCAATATAGCGTCACTGTGTGATATACCGGGGTTTCAAACCCTCAGGTCATCATCTACACAAATTACTCACCTCTAACCGGCAAAATCTCTAGCAAAACTCGAGCCCCGGGCCCACTTCTAAAAAATTTATGAAAGTCACATCAATGGATTCCTCGTCTTGCTACGAGTCCGTACATATAAATTTACCAAAATCGGAGCTCAAATGGCCTTTCAAATCCCAAAATTTCATTTTCAAAACCAAGCCCTAGTTCTTCAAGCTTTCACTCAAAATGAGTAATCTAGTTAGGATATTTGATGATAATCCCATATTATTGTCTAACAATGACCACAAGTGACTTATCTCCAGTTTTCACATGAATTCTTACTCATCAATCGCCCAAAAACGAGATTGAAGACTAGGGTATAGAACCTTACCTCTTTGATGAAGAACTTGTGATTGGGTTATTCGATTCTTGAAGATTGGATAATTCAAATGGTGAGTTCCCCCAATCTCTCTCTAAAATACTCTCACGTCTCTCTAGAATGCTCAGAAAATCACCCCAAAATGAACCCCAAATCATATATATTGAAATGGGGTCGGGTTATAAAAAGTGAGAAGTTAACACTCCGAAGTCGAGTCTGCTGTAGCAGAACGGACCGTAGAATGAACATGCGATCCGCAGAATGCACCGCAGAATCGACACCCAAAACTAGGCTACACTGGCCCAATCTGCGGTCAAAATGCGACCGCAGAGTGCAATCTGGGACGGGTTCTGCGGTCGCAGATTTGACACAGGTTCACATTTTTCCAGCCTTTGGTAATTTGATCATAACTTTGTGTAGGAATGTCCAAATGATGAACGGTTTGAAGCGTTGGAAACTAGACTCAGAGATCTTTAATTTGATAGGTTGTTCATCACCCAAATTCTGGTATAACGGGAGATATGATTATTTAAAGTGAGATCTTATGCGCACTCATTTACAACTTCGTCGATTGTGAAATTTTCCAACTTCAAAAGTTCTCGTTAGCCATCCGAAATCACATCGAAGCCCCCGGGACCTCAATCAAACACGCCAACATATCCCATAACATTATTCAAACTTGTTCCAATCAACAAAACACCTCAAACAACATCAAAACCATCAATTTTCATCAATTCAAAGCTTAAGTTAAACTAAAACTTTCATAACTCATATTCATTCAAAAACCCGACCTAAACACTTTCGAATCAACTGAAATTTTGTACACAAGTCCAAAATCACCTAACAAAGCTACTGAAACTATCGGAATTCCATTCCGACCCCCAGATCAAAATTTCACGTATCAACCGGAAATCGCCAAAACACTAATTTCGCCAAAATAGGCTAACTTCATCACCGGACCTCTAAAATTACTTCGGATTGCGCTCCTAAGCCTTAAATCATCCCCCGAAGCTAACCGAATCATCGGAATTCAATTTCGAGCCCTTTAACTTACAAGTCAACATCTGGTTGACTTTTCCAACTTAAGTCTTCATAAAAGAGACTAAGTGTCTCATTTCTTAATAAAGTCACTCCAATTAAATTCTAACGCACCCAATACTGATAATAAAACATAAGGAAGCATAAAATGGGAAGAACGGGGTAGTTACTCACGAGATGACGGGTCGGGTCGTCACAAGTGAGTTTCCTTGTTAGTAATTCAATGCCCTAGGCATGGTAAGGTACTCGCGACATTCCAAGCATGATGAGTAGTAGTGCAAAGCATCCATGTTTTTGGAGGACGGCTATTGTATTCAAGCGTCCAGTCTGCCAAATAAGGTGGGTCCCTCAAAGGTACCCATGAAGCTGCAGCATATTGGTTGATTAGTGACCTATCAACTAGTAACCTTGTCCCATCCTTGCTTCCCTTATGGTCCAAAATAACAAGGCATTGCGACTTAGAGGGAGAATTTCTTGAGTCTTTGAAGTAAACCATGCTTAGACTGCAAAAAGAGAGAAAAGTGTTTATTAGCACTTAACTTAAAAATGCGATATTCATGGACTTAAATTCATAATATAATGTGTCATGTCTCAAGACTAATCCTACTAAGCATGGAAAAGGAAAATTTTTGGCTTAGATGGTGTAATGGTCTATGCCTTAGATAAAGCCTTAGATAAAATGAAGTTAAATCTTCAAACAAGATGAAGTCATTAGCTTAGACGGTGTAATGGTCTTTACTTCAGACGAAATAAATCTTTAGCCCAGACGGTGTAATGGTCTATGCCTTAGATAAAATGAAGTTAAATCTTCAAACGAGATGAAGTCATTAGCTTAGACAGTGTAATGGTCTCCACTTTAGACGAAATAAATCTTTGGCCCAGACGGTGTAATGGTCTATACCTTAGATAAAATGAAGTTAAATCTTCAAACAAGATGAAGTCATTAGCTTAGATGGTGTAATGGTCTTTGCTTCAGACAAAATAAATCTTTGGCCCAGACAGTGTAAAGGTCTATGCCTCAGATAAAATGAAATTAAATCTTCAAACAAGATGAAGTCAGTAGCTTAGACGGTGTAATGGTCTTCGCTTCAAACAAAATGAATCTTTTGGCCCAGACGGTGTAATGGCCTATGCCTCAGATAAAATGAAGTTAAATCTTCAGAATTCATTAGCTTAGACGGTGTAATGGTCTTTGCTTCAGACAAAATAAATCTTTAGCCCAGACGATGTAATAGTCTATGCCTCAGATAAAATGAAGTTAAATCTTCAAACAAGATGAAGTCATTATCTTAGACGGTGTAATGGTCTTCGCTTCAGGCAAATTAAAGTCTTTGGCTCAGACGATGTAATGATCTTCGCCTCGGACAAATTAAAGTCAAATTTTTAAATAAAGTAAATCTTTGGCTCAGACGGTGCAATGATCTTCATTTCAGATAAAGTAAAGTCTTTGGCTCAGACGGTGTAACGGTCTTTGCTTTAGGTAAAATAAAACCTTTGACTCAGACGGTATAAGAAAAGTAATTTTTTTTTTGCTTAGACGGCGTAATGGTCTTTAAAAAAAAGGAATCATTTGAGTGAAATATGAGTACGACTTGCGAGAATCAGTATGAGAATACATGAAAATGACTTACGTAAGCTAAGCCTATTTGAAGTTCAAGAGCAACGGGTTAAGTTAGTGGGAAAAGCTATTACATGGATCAAAGATGGAATCATAGCAAAAGTATTTCATCTAATGACAATCAAGTCGATTCTATTAAAGACTCCACGAGAAATATGTAAATTCAAGTGATTTACTAGTCTTATAATATTGATGGTCTTAAAATACTTCTGCTACTTTGGGTTACTGCGAGTAGCACATGTGTGAAAAGAAGAGCATATTAAATCAAAGAAAAGTTGCAGTGAATTTTACAATTCGTTAGTCATTGGCAGTGAAAAAGAAATCAGTGCATGGATTAAGAAGAATGGATACAGAAGAAAAAATACAGAAGTTTGCAATTGATAAAGCTATGTGATGCAAAATATGCTATAGAAAGAGAGAGGGATTAGTACGAGAGCAAAAGAAGCGAGATCGTACTTCTCCTTACTTGAAAAAAAGAATATATCGTACTTATTTTCTGGGCAAGTAACACAAGAAATATTCAAGTTCCTTCATAGCTATGAAGAATATAAAAGGAGAAGACTACCTTCTGGGAAAATAATATGCAGAGAACTCCTTACTCTTCCCCACTTTGCAAAAAGTACCGGTATTGTGAATTTTGATGCCAATGTCTCTTGTTTATATAGACCCAATAATGAGGGTAGTAGCGGTATCCCAAATAGAGCAGGTTAGTCCAGGATAATTATCTTTTTGATAATCCTGACATATCCAATCTACAAGGATAAGTGTATTACTACACCATGAAGTCTTTTTATGATAACGACATTTTCAAATTAAGACCGAAAGTACTAGGACTCCAAATAAAGCCATCCCCAGGCAATAACGTTCCAAGAAGTTTATTTGATTATGAGTGTAATTCATCAAAAATGGCAATTTGACCATAATGGCAATCAATGAAAATTGTAATAGTTCTGGAATTGAAAATTGGCTTCACATATGAAGATTATTTTGCAAGGGCCTTGTACGCAAATTCTTACAGAATTATTTATCATGCACTTTTAATTCTAGGCTCTAAAATCATGTCCAATAACCTCGCTGAAAATTAATGAAGCAAACCTCTAAGGGGTCGTTTGGTATGAGGTATAAGGGTGGTATAAGAATTAATACCACCTTAATACTCTGTTTGGTTAGCAAATCGGGTATAAGTTATCCCGGTGTTAATTTTAACACCGGGATAACTTATACCTCACACATGGTGGGATAATTAGCACCGGTATAACTTATACCTTCCTCTTATAAATTATTCAATTGCCATTCTTAATACAACATACCAAACAATGAATAAACAACAATCCCATCACAATTAATCCTAGCATAACTTATCCCATAATAACTTATACCGGTATAACTTATACCGGTATAACTCATATTCCAACCAAACGACTCCTAAGTTGGTAAATTATCCAATGTCAAGTCCATTCCATACAATTGGATAGAGGCAACAAAAAATATATGATGTTGTCTCCAATTATACTTCAACCCCAGTCTTTGAAGTTCGATACTTCTGTACCCCGACAAATCTTGAAGTAGGGGGTATTTGTAAGCATTTAAATTTTATTGGACTTAAATCCATAAAATAATTTGGACTATACTAAATTGAAGATAATAGTCCAGATAAATATTTGTGGCTAAGAAATTGGGTTAATTATATATGTGTTGGACTAATCCATTTAATTAGACTACAAATTAAATGATAAGCTCATTCCATTAGCCCAAGGTCCAAATGGCTATTAGCCCATCTTAAAGACCAGGCTCATGCCACGTGTCAAGTGATGTGGCAATCCAAGTCAAAAAAATGAGCCAACAAAATCATGCCACATGTCAAGTGACGTGGAAATCCAAGACAAGTAAATGAGCCAATGAAATCATGGAACGTGTCAAGTGATGTGGCAATCCAAGCCAAATAAATGAGCCAATTAAATCAAAACACATGCCAAGCGACGTGGCGATTCAAGACAAATAAATGAGCCAATGAGATCATGCCACGTGTCAAGTGATATGGCAATCCAAGACAAATAAATGAGCCAATTAAATCATGTCAAGTGTCTGGATGGTATTGGTCAGTTCAAACGGACCAATCAAATCGCAGAGCCACACGACCCCCTACAACTATAAATAGATGTCTTTATAAAGCTAAAAGACACCAGAATTAAGAACAAGAAGCAAGCAGAGAGCTCGTGGATCAAACACCGCAGATTTCTCTACAAGCTACAAGTTCAAGCACTCAAGCTACAAGTTCAAGTTCAAGTTCAAGTTCAAGTTCAAGAACGAAGCAAAATCAAATACCAAGGCGTTCAAGATCAAATTACTTATTCGTGATCAAGCACAAATTCAAGTTCAAGAAGGAGATTCAAGATCAAGCTTTACAAGCCCTTGAATCAAATCAAAATCAAGTTCATCAAGATACTTTATATTCTTAAAGAATCAGAGGAATACAATAGAGATTGTAACACTTTCATTTATTGAAATCAAATACTACATTTGTCATGCAATTTTCCAGTTTTAATTATTTAATTTTCTCGACGCAAAAATTTATTGTTACATGCACAAAATATAAACCTAGACTCTAGACCTATAAGACCCTAAGGAACTGAAAATACACAAAAATAGACTAACGCCTAAGAGCTGAAAAAGAGAAAATAATATAAAACTTAGATTAGAAAAAGCTGACAGCGGCAGACATAGCTGACCGCTGCAGACGACCCTACCCCCTTCCTGTTCATCATCTCCTTCAGCAAAAAACACGAGATAATACACGACCATCAGCGCCATCTCTAACCAAAACGACCCCCCCTTCGATTCATCTTCTCCAAAAACCAACCAGCGAAAACCACAGAGACCACCACCCGTTTGCCTCCACTCTGACTCCAGTCCTAAACCCCATTGAAACCAGCCACAAATATAGCTTAAACAGTCCGAAAACCCGCTTTATCGCAACATGAAACCACGCCGAAAAACACCTCGATACACCCTTGAAACACTAGTAAAACTAGCCTAAACACACCTTCAAAAACCAGCTGTAAAACACCCATAGAAACAGCCCAAAATAACTCCAAAAACCAGTCGAGAAACCGAGCCCCGTCGAAGATCCGGCGAGGCATCCAGTCGAGGTCTTCGGTTTGAGGTTCTGTTCGCATTTTTGATGTTGTCGGTGGATTTCATAGCTGGGCAGTATATCTAGGCAGGATGAATTGAAAGCTATAAAAGGTCTCCTTCTCCCTTTAATTAATTCTTTCATTTTGTCCCTTTAATCAAAAACATTACGTTCATTGGTTTGATTGCACCTTTTAAGATCATGTTACAGTTGCTCTATTTCCACATAATATGTTGGTTTTGAATGTTTCCTGCTATTTTTGGAGTTAGATATAGTAAATACCAATAACTAAAAGTTTGATTTTCTGCTTAAAGTCCTCAGGTTAGTGTTTGCTTTTAGTTGAAATTACATGACATCTGCAGACAGATACGGAAACAATTCAATAGTGAAAAGTTAGTTGTTTGGGATTTTTCGTTGAAAGAAAGGCGGATTGCTTCTGTGTGATGGAGTGGTATTGAAAGGTTCTAAAAGAGCATGCCATGAATCGTTTTATTCGGGTTTCTTTTGTTTATTGTATTTCCTTACCCGTTAGTTGCATGTTTAGGCCGACCACATCCGGGTAAGCGAACCTTTAGGGCTATTTAATATACCATCATAATTGCGTACACGTTCGCGTGACATGATTACGATTATAAAAAAACAAAATCGGAGTATGCGTTCGTGCAACATCGGCAAATCTTTCTTAATAACAATGAAGTATTATTAATTGTGGACACGTTCCCGTGACATGATTTTTGACGCATCAAACAAATGGGTACGCGTACGCGTGACCCGTTTCAAGATAATGTTTCTTAATTAAAAGTGGTAAGAGGTAAATGCACATATGTTCTAAAATCAGTAATTAAATAATTTAATTAGCCAAGTATGATCAAAGCGACCATGCTAGAACCACGGAACTCGGGAGTGCCTAATTCCTTCTCCTGGGTTAAAAGAATTCCTTACCCGAATTTCTGGTTCGCGGACAGTAAAATAGAGTCAATATTTTTCTCGATTCGGGATTTGAACCGATGACTTGGGACACCATAAATTATCCCAAGTGACGACTCTGATTTTTTTAAATTAAATAATCATGTTTCGATCGTCGCTTAAATTGGGAAAAACTCCATTATATCCTTATTGGGTGCACGAAAAAGGAGGTGTGACAAAGGCCAAGGGCCTTCGCCATCAAAAATAGAAAGGTTCGACGTCGTTCGAACTCAGACGGGCTGTTATTTTGATAAGTTTGAAATAACACCCTTAAGGCCAAGGGCCTTCACCATCAAAGATGGAAAGGTTTGACCTCGCTCGAACTCAAGACGCGTTATTATTTCGATAAGTTCAAAATAACACCCTTAAGGCCAAGGACCTTCGCCATCAAAGATAGAAAGGTTAGACCTTATTCGAACTCAGACATGCTGCTATTTCGATAAGTTCGAAATAACACCCTTAAGGCCAACGTCCTTCGCCATCAAAGATAGAAAGGTTCAACCTCGCTCGAACTCAAGACGGACTGCTATTTCGATAAGTTCGAAATAACACCCTTAAGGCCAAGGGCCTTCGCCATCAAAGATAGAAAGGTTCGAACTCAAGACGGGCTGTTATTTCAATAAGTTCGAAATAACACCCTTAAGGCCAAGGGCATTTGCCATCAAATATAGAAAGGTTCGACCTCATTCGAACTCAGACGGGCTGCTATTTATATATGTTCGAAATAATACCCTTAAGGCTAAGGGCCTTCGCAATCAAAGGTAGAAAGATTCGACCTCGTTCGAACTCAGACGGGTTGTTATTTCGATAAGTTTGAAATAACACCATTAAGGACAAGGACCTTCGCCATCAAACGTCGAAAAGGTTCGACCTCGCTCAAACTCAAACGAGCCATTATTTCGATAACTTCATAATAAAACCCACAAGGTCGGGAGCCTTCGTCACATGAAGGGGAGAGCAAAACTGGGAACCTAACGGGCCTCCGCCCTGTGACAAGATCATAAATCGCCAGAAAGCTGAAATGCAAGACAAGTAGCGAAAAATAATTCTTTATTCATGAAGTCATAGATGCGAGTTGTCGCCGCTTACATCCGGCCCAGGCCAGTTGACTAATATTAAAAAAAAAAGAAACAAGCAAATGCCAACTAGCGAACGAAATAAAAAAAACAACGTACATTTTTTTTTCTTTCTTCACTCGGCGGCATCACCGTCGTCTTCATCATCATCTCCGTAAGGCTCATCATCATCACCGTCCGCATCCCCATTAGCTTCGGGTGTCGTAACATCATATCCACAGTTGGCACGAGCCTCACGAGCCTTCGCTCGCGCTTCCTCGTAGGCAGCCTTGGTCACAGTGCCTGCCTCCCACAAGTTCTTGAATATATCCCGCTGGGCTTTGGCATAGACCCAAAGCTCATGAGTCTGGCGGGGAAAAGTAGCGTAGGACGGTCTATCCTGGGCCCTCAGCTGCTGATTCTCCGCCTCCAATGTCGCGACTCAATCTGCCAAAACTGAAGCCTCCTGATCAATCATGCTAGTTCGCTCCTCGAGCCTCGCCTCTGTAAGGGTCGCAATCGCCCTCTCCGATTCTTGCTGGGACTTGAGCACGCGAATAGTCTCCTCTAGAGCCGCCGCCCTTGCCAGAGCCTCAGACCAGGCTCTCTCTCAATGTACTCTAAATCGGCAAGCTTTCTCTCCATCGCAGACAATTTCCCTCTCCATTCGGCACTCATCTCCTCAACTCGAACCCGGATCTGATCAATCTCCAACTGCATCGCTCCTAACTTGCCCTGCATGTACTCGGACTTGGCTGCGACCCCTTTACCCAATTCAAGCGCCTCGTCCTTGAGGCAGAGTTGCTATTCGAGCTCGCTCTTGCTATGGATCGTCTGCATTAGCTCTTGATCCCTTCTCTCCAATTCCTCGCCCAGAGCCCGGTTACAGGGGTCCATCCTCAACCGTTCGTGCAACTCACAACATCTGTTGTGATAGCAACGGTACTTCTCCAGCAACTGCAAGAAAATCCTCGACCGAATATTGGCCCTACAGATGCTTTCCACCTCTACCAGATACGTCTAAAAAATGAGAAAGCAATTAAACCAATGTTCTTTTGCATAAAAGGAAAGGCCGAAATAAAAGTCGAAGACAGCATACCCTCAAACCCATGACGGCCACTTCGTCCATCAGTTTGGCATCAAGAACATTTCGCAAGGACTCATTTTCAGCTTCCAAACACAATAGGCTAAGATGCGACACCAAGTTATCCCCTATGCCAAAAGATTCACATTAGAAGGGATATCAAGAACACGAGCCGATCCACCTGCGTAAACCACCAAATGAGTGAGGCCCCTCCTCGAATATCCTAACATCATCAGGATCCAAATTAGACTCGAACTCATATTCGTCGATCGTCACACTCTTCCCCCTTTCTGCCACCGAGGGGGGAAGCGACCTACCGCATATGAAGAAGGCACACTCGAAGTCATAACGGCGGCACTAGGGGTCTGGCTCTCTGCTTTGGTAGGATGTTGACCATCACCGGCAACGAGAACTTCGGATTGAGTCATTATAACAGCCGGATCTTCTGGGCACTGACTGCTAGCGCCAACTTCAACAACTCGATCCATCTCTACGAAAGATGCCGCAACAACACCATCCCCTAGGCCCGTTGGGGGATACTCATCCAAATTAATCACGGTCGGAGGCGCCATCTCAAATGTCACCCTCCGTCTCTTTGACGAACCTTCCTCTTCCCCGATCGATGGTGATCCATTCACAGGACGGACAACACTGAATGGGGCTTCCTAAGAGGCCGCTCTTGCTAGAGTGGCCAGGATCGCTGATTTGATCGAAGCCTCCTTCGATGAAGTACGAGCAGCAGGTACTGCAACAAGGCGACAGACGCAGCCGGCCGATGAAAGGCTAGCTGAGGAGCCCTGACTCTCCGTACTCTCCATGGCAACGACAAACGACACTTAAGAGATAAGACAAAAATGGAAAAAGACAAATAAAAAATAAGGATGTTATCTCACCTGTAAGAGGCCTGCGTCCAAATCTCTTATGAAAGGTCGACCAAGTGTGAACCCCCGCTATATAGAGAAGGACGACCTCTATCCATTCGCGAATCCCCTCCAAAGGCGGCGGAGGTAGCTTCTTGGCTACGAAATAACAAAGCAGATCAGTACCTACAATATAAAAGAAGATAGGAAAAAGAAAAATCGAGCACTCCACTAATCAGAGACACAGACTTACTAGCAAAATTCCACCTCCCACCAGTCGGGTCCGCCACGAGGTGCTCGGTCCGCACATAGAAAAAGTTCTCACAAAAGCGATGATTTGTCCTGTAATCCATCTTTACCACTAGGCCTTTCGACCCCGAGGACGCACATGGATCATCATGCCTCGAATCAACTGGGGAGCAAATAGGCTAAGCACGTGGTCCAGAGTAACCTCACGACCGGCGAGCTCTACATATTTGATGAACATGAGGAACAACTTGTACAAATAAGGACCTCTTAATAGCGGCAAAAATCTACACCAGCATGGGAAGCGGGAGCGTATACCCTATGAGGAAGGGGTAAGCATAGAGCATACAAAATCCGGGATGGTCAATTTGAACCCAGTCATCTCTCCCCGCAGGTACCATCTCAACAAAGCTGGGAATGCCCCATCATTCCCTCAAATCCGCGATCCCTACCTCCCCTGTAATGGGAGCGATATCCTCCGGCTCCGCTCCATTGTTAACACTAAAATTGACCACATCCTTCCCGGGGCGAGGTAAAACTTAATCTACTGATGGAACCCCTTTGTTCTCCACCAGCTCTACGTCTCTGGCAGCCGGAACACGGTTCTCAGTTGCCGAAGGAGAAACAGGAAAATTATCACGGGAAGAAGCACCGACCATTTTTATCCAAAAAAGGAAAAATAACTCACCTGAAGAAGTGAAAGAATTAAGGATTGCAATGAGCAAGAGAGATACAGGATTCGATGTGACAAAAAAGAAGATATCCTGGAAATTCTCTCGAGATGAACAATAAAGTGTGAGAAGCAAATGGCAGGGTTTCCTTATTTATAAGAGGAATAAATTCCCTGAGCATGAAACCCAATAGTCGCCACTCAAATCCGATGGGACGCGAAATGTTTCAGATCCTCAAAACGATCATAATGACTGTTTGCATGAAGTAACACTCCATTTACCAACCGGTATTTCGATTTCGAAACCATCATAACCGTATATGAATACTGAAAAGACACTGTCACACCTCCTTTTACGTGTTACATCCGGCAAAGGATATAATAAGGAGTTTTTCCAATTTAAGGACAATCGGAACGGGATTAGTTATTTAAATTTTTCAGAGTCGCCACTTGAGAATATAATGGTGTCCCAAGTCACCGAGTTAATCCCGA
>MU741131.1:0-12325 GCA_026770625.1 Nicotiana glauca | reverse complement strand
AGAAACAGAAGCACAAATAGAGAAAATAGGTTTTGGGTTCTTAGCTTTCGTGTGTTTTCTTTTATTTCTTTCTATTTTTCTTCTTTTTCTTCGTTTTTCTTTTCTTGTTCTCTTCTTTTCTTGATTTTTACGGCATCAGAGTTGAGGAGCTATTTTCTTGATTGTTCTTCATTCTCTGGCAGTCTTATCGAGTCTTTTGTACTAAGACTCTTGAGAATAGGAGTATGGGTTCATCAGGATGGTTTTCTGGACTGAGAGTGTTCGCTGGAATAAAGTTCCAGCGACACACTTTTTAATATTCGAGAGGTTTGAGGCTTATTCGAGGGATTCCACTTAGTGGAGGGTGAAGAGATGGTCCTGGGGTGTTAATGGTGAACACTGGTTCAAAAGTGTGGTCGCCGGCTAGGGTTTCGTCGAACTAATTTTCTAGATTTGAGACGATATGGTGGTTTTTGGTCAGGGTTATGGTAATGGGGTGAAAGAAGAAGAGAATGGGGTTCAGGGGTGTGGAAGTTGGTCGGAGAAGGTGACCAGTGTTGAACCACCGGTAGGCTTCCGGTGGCCCNAAACGAATGGCCAAGATTTGATTCCTTCCACACGACGTCGTGTGGATTAATGAGGCCCTCAACTTCAACCGTTGGATGGGTTAAATGAGCGGTCCTGATTGCTTCGCGTAAAAGGCGTCATTTGAATTAGTAACAAGGCTTGAGGCTTAGACCGTTAGATCAATTGATCAACGGCTTGGATTTGATTTTTGAAACAACATCATTTGGATTATGTTATAGGCTGACCGGTTGATTCTAATCTGGGCCTGGTCTATGTTTTATACCATTTGGGCTACTAAATTGTATTTGGCCCAATTCTTGTATATTGTATTTGTATTTTAACTTTTTGTATTTTCGTATTTTTTGTATTCTTTTCTTTTCTATATTTTTATTTTACTTTTTGTATTTATTTATCTATTTATTTCCCTTGTATTTTTTTTGTATTTTCTTTTAACTTTTTGATTTTTCTAAAATTAAAGAGTAATTAATTTCTATTTTTTGGTATTTTCTAATTAATACAAATAGATGATATTTGATTTTCTTTGTTTTGTTTTCCTTTTAAAAATTAGAAAAAGTCCTACTATTTCTACTTATTTCATGAATTTTTATTAAACAAACAATTATCAACAAATTGCCACACAAATTCAAAAATCATTTTTGCCTATATTTTGGAACAATTTGCTTGGGGCAAAAATCACGTGCTCACAGGGCCAACACCCTATCAAGATTCTTTAAGCATTCATCAAATGACTCTTCCACAACACTGAAGTCGTCCGTGAACACCTCCAAAATATCTTCCACCATATCGATGAATATGTTCATCATACACCGCTAGAATGTAACTGGTGCATTGCACAACCCAAATGGCATCCTAGAAAAGACAAAGGTACCATATGGGCAAATGAAGGTGGTCTTCTCCTAATCTTCCTGAGCAATCAAAATTTGGTTGTACCCAGAATACCCATCCAAAAAATAGTAGAAAGCACGCCCAGCAAGTATGTCTAGCATCTGGTCAAGAAAAGGCAACAGAAAGTGATCCTTGAGGGTCACCTTGTTCAACTTGTGGTAATCCATGCACACCCTCCATCCGGTGACTGTCCTGGTAGGAATTAGTTCATTCTACGCATTGGTAACCATGGTCATACCACCCTACTTTGGCACACATTGCATCGGCGAAGTCCAAGAACAATCAGAGATAGGGTACACAACCCCAGCTTCCAACCACTTGATCACCTCTTTTTTCACAACTTCTTGCATTGCCTCGTTCAACCTCCTTTGATGTTCCAAGGAGGGCTTTGCATCATCTTCAAGAATAATTTTGTGCATACAAAAGGCGTGGCTTATCCCCCGAATATCAGCTAAAGTCCATCGAATTGCCTTCTTCCATTTTTGGAGCACCGCCAAAGTCGTATCTACCTGCATATTAGTAAGACAAAAGAAAAGGATAACTGGAAAAGTTGAACTAGGGCCTAAAAATTCATACCTGAGGTGTGGAGGAAACAACTTCAACTCCAACATGGGAGGTTACTCAATTGGGGGCATTGTTGGTGGAGTCTTCCTATTCTCAAGATCCAAAGAGAGCTTCTGGGGCTCATAAGAGTAATAGCCCATTCCATGTAAAGCATTAACACACTCCACTCGGCCTTCATCCTTATTGACATCAAGATTCAACAAAACCGCCTCTTGAGGGTCCTCCACATTGATCATTGCATTAGTATCATCAATTATCAATGCCGTGACAAGATCCACATATGAGCACACTTCATTACAGTTTGGCTGCTTCATTGATTTACACACATGAAAGACCATTTTTCATCACCCACTCGGAAAGTGAGTTCCCTAGCTTCCACATCAACTAAGGCCTTCCCAGTTGCAAGGAAAAGTCTTCCCACGATTATAGGCACCTCAAAATCAACCTCGTAGTCAAGAATCACAAAATCAACCGCCAAGATAAATTTGTCCACCCGGACAAGAACATCATGAATTATACCCAAGGGCCTCTTCATTAATCTATCCACATTTGCAATGTAATGGAAATTTGCCTCGGTTTCCCAATACCCAAAGTCTTGAAAACTGAGTAGGGCATAAAGTTGATACTTGCCCCCAAATCACATAGAGATTTTGTAAAGTTTGCACTGCTAATGGTGTAAGGAATGGTGAAAGCACCGGGGGTAGCTTCGGGGCCATTGAGTGCACTATTACACTAACTTGGTGGGTCATCTTGATAGTTTCACAATCCATGGATCTTTTCTTTGTCACCAAGTCTTTCATGAATTTTGCATAACCCAGTATTTGCTCTAGAGCCTCCACCAAAGGCACATTAATGGATAAGCTCTTCATCATGTCAATAAATTTCTTAAACTAATTCTCATTTTTCTGCTTCGCTAGCCTTTGAGGATAAGGTGGAAGTGGCCTTGGCAAAGGAGCCTTAGCTTTAGGCATAACCGTTTTTGGCATGTCTACTACGTGTTCCCTAGACGGGTTCACGTCATTCTGTGTTTCCACCGCGTTATCTTGGATATCAATCCTCACTTCTTCATTCAAGTTTTCATCAATCACATTCTCAACCACAAAAGGGATCTCATTCTCTTGCAACCCAACTTCATCACTCAAAATTTCTTTTTGTTTGGAGCCACTCACATCACCGCCTCATCCACTTCTTGTAGTTACCGCCATTATATGCTCGATATTGTTCCATCCTTCGGGTTGACTACCATATCACTAGGTAGAGCCCCATTAGGGCGAATATTCAAGGATTGTGAGATTTGGCCTAATTGAACCTCCAAGTTTCTTATTGAAGTATTGTGGGAAGCCAACTAGGTATCCGAGTTAGCATTCTTCTTCGTCATCTATTCGAACATCATCTCAATTCTCCCCATTTCATGGTTCGATGAACTAGGACCTTGGGATGGAAATGGGGGTGGATTGTTGGGTTGTTGATACATTGGGGGCCTTTGAAAGCCTTACCTCCGATTTCCTTTGTTGTTGTTTTTCCAACCACTCTAATTGTTGTTTCCACCCCCAGTTGTTGTTGTTGCCAATTACCCTGATTGTTTTGATTACTATTCTAGTTTCCCCAATTTGGATTTTGGTTGTTGTTCCCCCAATTATTGTTGCCTTGTTGTTCTTGATTTCCCCAATTGCCTTAGGATCTCCATTGTTGTTTGTTAGAAGAATTTCCCATTTGGACTTGATAGTTGTTCGCGTATTGCACTTTTTTATTCTGTTCATCATAACCTTCATCTTGGAACCCACCATTATCTTGATCAAATCGATCCGAACTACTTTGGTTCTGTCGGCTTCTTTATCTTCTTTTGTTCACTAACATGTTGACACCCTCCATAGAATTTATTTGTCGTGGAGTTTGAACCTGCTGTAATTGTGCCTTTGCTAGCTGGTTCATTGTGGTTGTCAGTTCTGCTATTGCTTTCCCATGATCATGAATCTATTTTTGCAAGTGAATGATTGTGGGGTCACCCTGTGGCACATTTGCTCTACTTTGCCAAGCGGAGGACGTGTTAGCCATCTCATCCAATATTGCATTAGCTTCATCATATGGTGTGTTCATGAAATTGCCCCTGGTGAGTTGGTTCACTATGCATTGATTAGTGATATTAATGCCCCGGTAGAATGTCTGATGTATCATTGCCTCAGTCATATCATTGTTGGGACACTCTTTTACTATAGTCGGGTATCTCTCCCATATCTCATGCAATGGTTCGTTGAGATCCTGTTTGAAAGCTAAAATTTCATCCGTCAAAGTTGCCATGTGCCCCGGTAAGAAAAACTTCGCAATGAATTTATCTTCCAACTCATCCCAAGTAGTGATGGAATGGTTAGGAAGCCGTTCAAGCCACTCCAAAGCCTTCCCTCTCAATGAAAAAGGGAATAGTCTCCACCGAAGTGCATCCTCAGACACATTTGTTTGCTTTCTCCCCCAGCAGGTATCCACCAAACCTTTAAGGTGATTGTAAGCATTCTGATGGGGAGCACATGTGAAATACCCTCGCTGCTCCAACAACGTCAGCATCACATTTGTAATTTGAAAATTTTTCACCCGGATGAGGGGTGGGAGAATTGCACTAGCATCTCCTTGATTTGGTAGCACCCGAGGAGCCACTCATGGAAGTGGCGAGGGAGGTTCTGGAACATTATCATTTGCTTTTGCCTGGCGGCCTTTCCTTCATTCTTGAGGTACTAGAGGCACCTCATCATCTCCGTTATCATTAATCTCCTCCCTCGGGATCACATTTCCAAGAGGGTCATTGTTGTTGTTGTTTGCCGCCATTTTGGTACCTGAATTGGCGTCACACAAAAATTAGTATCATAGAAGGAAAGAAAAGCAATACACAAAAATATTTAGATAGATAGCCAAAACCGTTAGCTCCCCACAACGGTGCCAAAAAGTGATCGAGTCCCACCCTACACCACTACAAAGTGGAAAAAGTGGTCGAAACAGCTTTTACTCGAGATGGTCGGGATCGAATCCACAGGGAGCTAGAATTGGTTGGTATTTGGTTTCCTATCCAAATTAGCAATGTGTAGTGCTCTTAATTACACATCCAATCATAATTGTTCATTTGTTACTTCTAATATTATGCTAATGAGATACTAAATTAAACTAAGAGATAATACTTGAAGGGTTTTCTAAATGGATAACGAGGCACTAGGAAAGTGACTTTCTCCTAGGTGAATATTTGATGGGTTATAAAGCTTAAGGCAAAGATGTTAAGTTGGGGATTGCGATATAACCAATGCACGAAACTACTCATTTTATACCTCTCGATAGCTTGAGTGACTTTTCCCTAATTGACTTTCTCAAGACCAATTAGGTGTCAAGATTTGTGCAAGCAATATAGATTCAAGTTAGGTATTATTATCTTTAGATTTAACCCTTTAATTGGGGCTATAAATCTCTTGAATACACACCAATTCCTTGTTGGACCGATTTTCCTAGACTCAATTTCTCTTTCTCAAGAAGAGCCCAAGTAAAAAAAGCACAAATTAGTGTTTGCAACCACTAATTCAATATAGAAAATACAAATCAGTCCAAATATCAACCACCCATAAACATCTAAACATTAAAATACAAGACCCATCAAATAACCACACTAGGGTTGAGCCACAACCCTAGCTAATGGGTCTAGCTACTCATAATAATGGAAGAAAACATATAATTGGATGAAGAATAACCCATATAATATGTTTACAAGATAAGAATTAAAGATTCAATGATAAACTAGCCACAAAATTACTCAAAATAGGTCCAAAACGGCCTTCACGTGCTCAACTATGAATTAGATAAACTAAAAATCTAAAAAAGTAGTATTTATACAAGGCCGAATTTTCTGGATAAAATTACCCCTGACAGAGGTGCCGCGGACCATGAAAAAATGCACCGTGGCTGCGGGGAGGATTTTTTACTTGACTTTCTAAGTCTCTGAATCTGGCCACCACAGACCACATAAAATGCACCACAGTTGTGGTGGCTCCACTGCGGTCCGCACAAAATGGACTGCGGCCGCAGTAACTTCCATTCTTCCAAACTCACATCTCTCTGAATCTCTTCTTTGCGGACAACATAAAATGGATTGTGGTCACGATGAAGCTACTGCGGCTGCAAAGAATCTACCGCGAACTACAGTGCTTGAGCTTCCAAAATTTGCAGCTCTCTGAATCTCCTCACCACGGACTGCACTAAATGGACTGCGATTGCGATAGGTCTGTTGCGGCTGTAGTGGATTTTATGCTGCAGCAGTGCCTTGACTTGTTCTTGATACTTGTGCAGGTTTCACTCCTTTTTGAGCTAGTTTTGACTACTTGTCACTTTTTTGACCAAACCCTGCAAACAAGTACAACATGTAAGCCTTTGAGACTATTTGTATTCATTTTTAATCAAAACTCAAGTAAAAAGGAATATAAAATGAACTAGAATCCCTAGTTATCACCTAACAGGGGGAGCCCTGACATGGTACTCCCAACTACCTATACGTTCGAGGAAATGGCAGATAAATTTGTCACCCCCCATGCAGGAGCCAAAAAGGCAGAAGCCAGGCTAAATGACATCTTTATCGTGAGACAGATGCACGGCAAGGGACTCAGGGACTTCCTAGCCCAGTTCAACAGGGTGAGGATGAGCTTGCCGAATGTGTCATAAGGAATGGCAGTAGCAGCCTTCCAGAACAGATTAAACAGGAACGGGTCGAGAGAAACTAAAAAATTACTAAGCAGGCTCATGAAATATCCTCCAACCACTTGGGAAGAAATCCATAACGCCTACTGTGCCAAGGTAAAAGCCGACGAGGATGACGTAATGGTCTGACACAACGGTTGACGTTAGTTCAGATTGAATAAAGGAGAGATAATCGCAACGACAGTCGAAGAGATCAGTCAGGGTACCATTTCGATCGAGAAAGGCATCATCCCTACGTTAGGGCGTCCACCCCACCTCCACCACGGCACACAGATGCTCCTTCTTGACACACAACACCATATCGACATGAGAAAGATATGCCTCGACTCCTATCTACTCACAAATTTTGTGTTTCTCCTTCAGAAATAGTGTACACACCGGCAAAACTCGGTACAAAGGTGCAACGGCCTCAAAAGATGAGGTCCAACCCCAACACTCGGAAGTCGAACTCTTTCTGCAAATTTCACCAAGAAAGGGGTCACAAAACCAAAGATTGCATACGATTGCGACAGGAGGTAGTGTGAATGCTAAATCAGGGACACTAGAAAGAACTGCTGAGCGATCGAGGCGGGCTAATTTCGCCCGCGAATGCGAACAACCTTAAGGGCCTCCAAAACTGCATTCTCCCGCTCTCACCATACATATGATCATCGGTGGGGACGATGGCACACCAATCAATCATGTTAAGTTACCACCACACATAAACTCAAATGGTCGAACACCCATGAACAATATGATGACCTCGAAGATAATATCATCTTCGATAAGTCAGATGCTGACGGTTTGTCTTTTCTCACTATAATGCTCTTTTTATCACTTTACGTATTGTAGAACTGATGTAAAAAGAATAATGGTAGATGATGGGAGTGGCGTGTGTATTATCCATCCTCGAGTCCTAGTACAGATAAGATTCGAAGACAAAATAATACCGTGATGCATAACACTAACGGGTTTTAATAATTCAGTCGAGCGGACTTCTGGAGAGATATGCTACCCATCCTAGCCGGAGGAGTCACCTTGGAAATGATATTTCATGTCATGGACCAAGAAACATCCTAAAACACCATCATAGGGCACCCGTGGATACATGCCATGCGAGCGGTCCCTTCCAGTCTCTATCAAGTGATCATGTTTCCTACCCATGGGGGATATTCAGCATTCGAGGCGAGCAACACACCGCACAAGAATGTTATCGCATCACCTAGGAGTGCACCCACGCCCAACAACTCAAAGGGGCAAATGCGAAAGCATAGCAATCAGCGATGTCGGGAGCTGAACATGACGTACAGACAGACGTTATCAAGGACCCCAACATCGTGGAAGCACCCGAGTCAATAATAGAGAATCTAGATGCCGTCCTACTAGATGATAACGACAACATAAAAAAGGCTTATATTGGGCACATCCTATCAGAACAAGGTAAGATTCGTAAGTTCTTGACTAACCATGCCGATCTGTTTGCCTTCTCCCATGCAGATATGCCAGGTATCCCAAAGGATATCTCCACGCACAAACTAAATGTCGACCCCCTATACCTTCCCGTACGACAAATAAGAAGGAAGTTCAATGCCGCTATCAACAAAGCCGTTACCAAAGAAGTCGATAAGTTGCTTGCAAATGGCTCTGTTCGAGAGTCAAAATATCCCCAATGGGTCGCCAATATGGTCATGGTAAAAAAGAAAAACAAAAAGTGGCGGATGTGTGTAGATTTCACAGACCTAAACAAGGCATGCACAAAAGATTCCTTCTCACTGCCACACATCGACCACCTCATCGACACAACAATTGGAAATGAGTAGCTGAGCTTCCTAGATGCCTACTCGGGCTACAATCAAATCCTCATAGAAGAAGAAGACCAGGAGAAAACCACTTTTATCACTCACCAAGGAACATACTGTTATAAGGTCATGCCATTCAGGCTAAAGATTGCAGGGGTGACGTATCAGAGGTTGGTCACCAAGATGAACAAAGACCAACTCGGTAAAACAATGGAAGTCTATATCAACGACATGCTGATTTAGTCGAAAAGGAAGGAAGATCATATCGATCACCTAAAGGAAGCCTTCGACATTTTCACACGGTACGACATGAAACTAAAGCCCAAAAAATACGCCTTCGGCGTAACCAAGGGTAAGTTCCTCGGTTTCCTGGTATCACAAAGAGGCATCAACCTCAACACAGATCAGATCAAAGCCATCAAAGGAATATCCGAAACACTGACCAGCAAAAAGTAGGTACAAAAATTGACAGGACGAATAGCCACCCTATCAAGGTTCATCTCACGGTCATCAGATAGATACCATATTTTTTAATGTATTAAGGAAGTACATTAAAAAAATGGCGCATCAAGCGAATACTCTCCACGCCATACCATCCTGCGGGCAACGCTCAAGCAGAATCCTCCAACAAAACAATATTGAGTATACTAAAGAAAATGCTTGACGACGCCAAAAGACTATGGTTGGCACTGCTACCAGAGGTATTATAGGCCTACCGTACCACGCCAAAATCCATCATAGGTGAAATGCCATATTCATTAGTCTACGGGATTGCCACCGTTATACCCGTTGAGGTTGGAGAACCTAACAATGATGAGAATATAATACATTACCTTGACGAAGTGGAAAAACGAAGGGATATGGATCATGTAAGGATGGTATCCTAAACACAACAAGCGAAAAGATACTACAACAAGAAGTCCAAAATACGACCACTCGGAGTCGGGGACTACGTCCTCAAGGCCAAAACACTAGCAACCAAAGACCCAAATGATGGGAAATTGGGAACCAACTAGGACGGGCCATATAAAATCACAGCAGCAGCAAACAAATTGGCATTCCAACTAGAAAAATTGGAAGGAAAACTACTACAAAACAATTGGAATGTCGCCCACCTCAAATACTTCCACTTCTGAAAAATGACGCCACCCAAGTCGTACTCTTTTTCCCGCACCCGGGACAAACCCTGGTTTTGTCCCAATTGGGTTTTCTCATGGAGATTTTTAACGAGGCAGCGAGGGAGTTCAAAGTGAAATTCATCACCCCGCCTGCCGATGGCATCTCCGGGCTGAGCAATGAAGGGACTAGATACAAGGAAACTTCTACTTCTCCAATGTATGTACGAAACCGGCATGTATCTCCAATGTATGAATGAAATCGACATAGATACAAGGAAACTTCTACTTCTCCAATGTATGTACGAAACTAACATGTATCTCCAATGTATGAATGAAATTGACATGTACAATACTCCAGTAAATGAAATGAAACAACACTTTACTCTCCATCGATCTTCTTTCGCAATTAAGAGTTTGACCTTGCTCGAAATGCAATGGGTTAACATTCCGACACTAACTCAAAATAACACCCCTATGGCAAAGGCCGTCGCCAAAAACAAAGAGTGTAATAAGTCCCCTATGGCAAAGGCTATCGCCAAAGACAATATTTTGACCTCGTTCGAAATACAACGGTTTAATATTTCTACACTAACTCAAAATAACACCCCTTTAGCAAAGGTCGGTGCCAAATAAAGAGTGAAATAACACCCCTATGGAAAAGGCCATCGCCAAAGACAATATTTCGACCTCGTTCGAAATACAACTGGTTAACATTTCGACACTAACTAGAAATAACACCCCTACGGCAAAGGTAGTCACCAAAGACAATATTTTGACCTTGCTCGAAATGAAACGGTTTAACATTTCGACACTAACTCGAAATAACACCCCTATGGCAAAGGCCATTGCCAAAAATAAAGAGTGAAATAACACCCTTACGGCAAAGGCCATCGCCAAATAAATAGTTCGACTTTGCTCAAAGTGCAACGGGTTAACATTTCGACATTAACTCCAAATAACACTCTTACGGCAAAGGCCATCGCCAAATAAAGAGCTCGATTTTGCTCGAAATGCAACGTGTTAACATTTTGACATTAACTCAAATAACACCCTTATGGCAAAGGCCATCGACAAATAAAGAGCCCGGCCTTGCTCAAAACATTTAATAGTCTACGTCACACGGATTTCCTAACATTCAACGTCACTCAGATTATGACAAAATATCAGACAAGGATGGGCAGCCCCTCCCCCCCTCTCCCCCTCTCCCCCCTAAAATTATAAAAAATAATAAAAAATAGTTCATAGGTACACAACAAAAAAGTAACTATTCCATTACAACTGAAGGACGACCTCACAAAAATAAATACAACCACATCCTACGCCACATTATCCCGGTGGCATACACTTCATTGTACCAAGAATCGAAGGTGAGCTTGTCCGTATCGTCATAATCAACATCGTCTCCACCAGACGTGCCGGGGTCGTAACCGCATGCCTCACGAGTTCACATGTTTAAACACGTATGTCCTAAAGTTTTGCCTCAGACATCTTCCCATCAGAATGAAGAGACCTATACACGTCAAAGTTGAGCTTCGACATGAACCCACATGTGACGACCCGACCCGTCGTCTCTGGTATTACCGCCCTGTTTTCCCCATATTGTATTGTTTTATGTTTCATTATCGGTATTGGGTGCGTTAGAATTTAATTGGAGTAATTTTGATAAGAAATTAGACACTTAGTCTCTTTTAAGAAGACTTAAATTGGAAAAGTCAACTGGATGTTGACTTATAAGTTAGAGGGCTCGGAAATTAATTTTGATGATTCGGTTAGCTCCGGGTGATGATTTAAGGCTTAGGAGCGCAATCGAAAGTAATTTTGGAGGTTCGGTAAAGAAGTTAGCCTATTTTGGCGAAGTTAGTATTTTGGCGGATTCCGGTTGATAGGTGATATTTTGATCCGGGAGTCATAATGGAATTCCGAGAGTTTCAGTAGCTTCGTTATGTGTTTTTAGACTTGTCTGCAAAATTTCAGGTCATTCGGACGTCGTTTGGTTTCGGATCGAATGTGAGTTTTGGAAGAATTTGATAAATTTAGGCTTGAATCGGTGGTAATTTAATGATTTTAGTGTTGTTGAATGTGTTTTGACGATTGGAGCAAGTTTGAATGATGTTATAGGAAGTGTTGGTACAATTGGTTTGAAGTCCCGAGAATTCGGGTGAGTTCCGGGATATTTTAAGCCAAAAATCACAGTTGTAGAAGGTCAGACGGGTTGCAGGCCTCGGAACCCACCCGTGCGGACCGCCCAAAAATAAAGTGCATCCGTGGTGAGTTCTGTGCGGACCGCACACAAATGGGTGCGGCCACAATAGGCGTCGCGCGGACCGCGCAAAAAGGGGCGCGGCCACAATGACCCCTGCCCGCTGGCCCTACTTCGGAAGCTCATATCTTTTTATATACAAGGCATTTAGAGGTAATTCAAAAACGAAAGTTGTAGCCCTTCGTGTCTAGTTTCAAGAAAGCTAAAGAAGTTGTAATTTGGACATTTGTAGAAAACGTTATGGCTAAAATACTGAATCCTATCACTGCAGTCAAAGCTGCTCGGCCGAGGCCATTTTTGTGCGGACCGCACTTCCTGGGCGCGGACCGCGGTCATTTTTGTGCGGCCGCACATGTTGAAATCTGGGGCTACTTCTATAAATCCGAGGTTTTGGGTTTTATTTGATTTTTGGACCTAGAGAGCTCGGATTT
>MU741130.1:0-43824 GCA_026770625.1 Nicotiana glauca | reverse complement strand
GTTAAAGGTATTAATTATCATGATTTGGACTGATTGTCATGTTTTGGGCTTCGTGCCGAATATTTGAATCCTTCGTGGATTAAGTCACTGTTTTTGTATTACTCTGCACATTTCTATCTCAGTCCAAGGTTTAAAATATTGTTTTGCAAACTCAGCCATCTTTTTAAAATTTGAAAACTTAATTGATATTTTACTGATATTTTTGCTGAGAACTGCTGTGTGACTAGTGCCCAAGGGGCTTATGTGCATTCATGACTATGCATGGATCGGGCTGCACGCCGCAGCGGGAGTGATATTGATATTGCACTTGGGCTGTTGGAGCCCCTCCGGAGTCTGAACCCCCGCAGTGAGCGCCGGGCGCCCAAATGGATCGGGTTGTACGCCGCAGTGTCATGGTCATGTGCATTGCATTGCATTCATGCATTGGTTTCTATTTGTACTACGTGGCATGACATTTATCACTCATATATCATTGGTATACATGTATTACTTGCCTTGTTGACCAGATACCCTGGTGTAAATTGCTAAATGAGTGATGTGCCCGAGTGGCTGATTTGTGTGCAAACTTGCACTGCTTGATGACGCATTCAATTGCTTAACTGGTAATAATGAAAGAAAGAGATTTTTTTCAGAAGAGATTTTAGACTGAGCCAGATGTTTTATAAAGGATTTTCATGGAACAACTGCTGTCTAAAAAGTGTTGTACTATATTTTATAATATGATGGAGTGCTCTTATGTGGTTTCTTTATTCTCAGCATTATTTACTCTTATTACCGCTGAGTTGGAAGTACTCACTTTACTCCCTGCACCATATGTGCAGATTCAGGTATTTTGGGAGTGTAGCTGAGCTAGTTGCTGCTTCAGCGTATTATTGGAGTAGTCGAGGTAGCTGCCTGACGTTCGCAGGACCCGACTCCTTCCCTATCTCTTTATTATTTTTTCGCAGTTTCGATCATTTGTAGTATGGAGTTTTATTACTCTGTATTGTTAGAGGCTCTAGACTCATGACCCCCAGGTCTTTGGGAGATTATCCAGTTTGGTTTCTATCTATCAGTTAAGATTTTAGCTTTATTATCGATAATGGTATTCAATTAACTGATTTTGAGCTTCATGCTCGGGTTGAGAGTGTAAATGGTCGGGCTTGCCTAACAGTTGTGTTGGGCGCCATCACGATCGGGATTTGGGGTCGTGACACCTACCGTCCAGACATGGCATCCAAACGAACATTCAGGCTATCTACGGAGGTGCGTAGTTCCGCCACATCTTCCTCCATAGAAGGTAACAAGGGTCGGTTGGAGTATGATCGAGGGTAATCCACCCCGGTTTGAGGTTTCCGTGAGGATCCAGCTGTATTATAAGACCTCTTAGGTGGTGCCATGGTTGCTGGGGCATCATCATCATCCAGGCCAATGTGAGTAGGTGCATATCTACCCACTTTGATCTTTGACTCTTTGAAAGCTGCTTTTGGGGGTAGATTACCATCCATAGGATTGACTGGGACATTAGCCATCAAACACAACCTCGTCATAGTGAGGGGAAGTAAAACCCCTTAGTCATCAGTGGCGACCGGAGCATCATTTCATCTCCAATGATCTTAGCAATATCGACATCCTTCCTGGTCACAAAGCACCAAACCAATAAATCCCACAAGCTGTTCACATCTGTTGTGTTACTCGTGGGCAACAATCTGCTGCAAATCATAGGGAACCAACACTTAGCGTCCCAGGTGAATGACTTGGAATGCAGGGTCATGTTCTCCTGAATCCAAATTGGCCTTCCCCCTGAGCATAGGGAGTTAGTCAGAGTGTCCCAGTCTACCCCTGGAGAATTTTGGTAATAATCATTGTCACTAGTGAATGGGGGCAACTGCAGGACCTGGCAAATTTTCTGGACAGAGGCATCTACTACTTTGCCCTGCACCACTACCGAACGGCACATATGTTCCAGGCAGTTCGTGTAGAACTCCCGGATTATCATTGGGTTTGACGTATCTGGTTCATCAAATAAGTACTCCATCCCCCTCCGGCGAATTTCTTCGTACATATCCGGCTTTTCAGCTCGAAGGGCGGCCCTGTCAATACCAATTTCCGGGATAAAGTTCTTAGTGGCTTTCTCCTGAAACCTATCCTGGGCCTCCTCGGACGTGAACCGGGTGGCATCATAAGTGGGCACATCGGAAGTACTTTCTGAGTTTCTTCGCTTCTTACGTGCCATTGTACCTGCAATCAGTTCATTAAAACAATCAGGGCTAGCCAAACATATGCCAGTCGGATGGATACTCAGACTTCTCCACCCGCTGGCACCAATAATTACCCAAAGTGGACAACATCCACTATTATCCCCACACCACTCATCAACAAATACAATTTCGCCCTATAACAACCCCACCACAAGCTTCCATCAATATATACAATACATGCTACCACCACCCACCCCACACACAAATGGTCAACTAGAGTTACACCCCACACTTATACAAAACAACCCCAAACACCAACTTGGAGTCTAAAACCCCATTGCAACCAAAAATCAAGAATTATCTACAAAAATCACAACATAATGTAAAATACATACAACATAAAGAAAAGTAGAATAACTTACTTGATTATTAGGGCGGAGCCTTGAAAAAGGAAAAGAAAAGCCAAAAAAATTAGGGGGTGGTGGCTGGTAGGGGGTGGGCAATTTGGGGGGTGGTTAGGGTTTGAAAAATAGTGATGGGAAGAAAAAGAAAGATTAAGGGGGGTTTTGGGTTATGGGAAGAAAGAGTTGGTTATGGTGAGAAGAAGAAGAAAGAAGAAAGAAAGATGGAGAAGAAGAATAAAGGATTTGGGAAGAAGAAGAAGAAAAATTGGAGAGAATTTGAGAGATTTGAGAGAAGATAGAAATAAGAGAGAGAGAAGAGAAGAAAAGGTGGTGAGGGGCGGTTGGGTAAGGGGGGGTTGTGGGTAGGTTAGGGTAATTAGGGGGGGAAGAAAATAAAAAAAAAATTTGCTGCACATACCTGGGCCCATTTTTGGTCCACCGCGGTCCTGTTGCGGTTACGCCGGGATCGCGATGGAAAATCTTCAGAGAGGGTACTCCACTGCGGTCGTACCGTGGTTACGCCACGACCGCGGTGGGAAAACTTCAGAGACGGCATTCCACCGCGGTTATGCCGCGACCGCGGTGGGCCCGTTACTAGCTGCCTATTGCTTGGTTTTTTGTTCATTATTATGCCCCTTAGGCACTATTTGTACCTCTTTTAAGGCCTACCTTACCCATAGTATGTCCAGGCTCGTGATGCAACGACCTCCGCACTAACCTGCATGTATACAACATGTTAGAAATTCTACTATCGTGGGTTGCTTCCCATGAAGCGCCTGATTTAACGTCGCGGAACAACGTAACGCGAGCGCAAGATTCACTCAACCTCTCTCTCTCTCTCTCTATTTGTTTTTATATGATATTACAAATTACATTTACAACACAATGCCTGATTTAACATTGCGGCACGACTCAAGTGAGGGCATTTAAGGCTCGCTCGACCTCTGAGGTTCAGTTAGGTGGATCTCAGACCCTTCCTTTGGTTCATTCATGCCCACATATAGTTTTAGTCTCTTCCCATTGACCTAAATGTACGAGAGTCTTTCTGAGCGGTGATATCTACAGCACCGGAAGGGAATACTTCAACCACTCGAAATGGACCAGACCATCTTGACTTAAGCTTACCAGGGAACAGCCGCAATCTTGAGTTATAGAGCAATACCATGTCCCCGGGTTTGAAATATCGCTCAACAATGTTTTGGTCGTGTAACCTCTTCATTCTTTCCTTGTATAATCTTGTGCTCTCAAAAGCAAGATGTCTGAACTCGTCAAGCTCATGCAACTCATTGATTCTAGTTGTGCCTGCAGCTTCAATATCTAAGTTCAACTGCTTCAATGCCCACCACGCTTTATGTTCAAGTTCAACTGGCAAGTGACAGGCCTTTCCAAATACCAACTTATATGGTGACATACCAATTGGTGTTTTAAACGTGGTCCTGTAGTCCCAGAGTGCATCATCTCGCTTCCTCACCCAATCAGTTCTTTTGGCGTTCATAGTCTTGGTCAACACACTCTTGATTTATCTATTGGACACTTCCACTTGTCCACTAGTTTGCGGGTGATACGGAGTAGCCACCTTGTGGTGCACGTCATATTTGGCAAGCAACTTTTCGAAGGCTCTATTACATAAGTGAGTTCCTCCATCGCTGATAATTGCTCGTGGTGTCCCAAATCGGGTGAATATGTTCTTCTTCAGGAATCCCACCACTACTCTTGCATCATTAGTGGGTAACGCAGTAGCTTCTACCCACTTCGACACGTAGTCCACAATAACCAGTATGTATTTATTTCCAAATGAGCTGACGAAGGGGCCCATGAAGTCAATCCCCCAGACATCAAACACTTCCACCTCTTGAATCGGGTTCATGGGCATCTCGTGGTGACGGGAAATGTTCCCGGTCCGCTGACATTCATTGCAGCCCTTTACCCATAGGTGCACGTCTCTAAACACTGTTGGCCAAAATAATCCGGCCTCAAGTACTTTCGCAGCTGTCCTGACCCCTCCAAAATGTCCTCCATATGCTGATGCGTGACAAGCCTGCAAAACAATAGATTGTTCTATCTCGGGGACATACCTCCGGATCATATTGTAAACACATATTTTAAACAGATAAGGCTCGTCCCAATAATACATGTGGCTATCACAATAAATTTATTTCTTTGGAAAGATGAGAGGTCATGAGGAACTATACCACTATCCAAGTAATTAGCAAAGTCTGCATACCATGGCACTTCCTCAAGATTAGTAGCGAGCAATTGCTCGTCTGGAAAGGTTTCCAAGATTTCTTCGACCTCGATTGCTTTTTCAGCTCCTTCAAGTCGTGATAGATGATCAGCGACTTAATTTTCTATGCCCTTACGGTCACAAATTTCGAGGTCGAATTCTTGCAACAGCAGCACCCAACGAATCAACCGCGGCTTAGACTCCTTTTTCTCAATTAGATACCTAATAGCTACATGGTCAGTGTATACAATTACCTTGGAACCAATCAGATATTATCGGAACTTGTCGAAAGTAAACACCACGGCCAATATCTCCTTCTCAGTCACAGTGTAATTCAGCTAGGCTCCACTCAGTGTTTTGCTAGCATAGTATATCGGATGCATCAGCTTGTCTTTCCGCTGTCCCAGCACTGCCCCCACTGCATAGTCACTGGCATCACACATGAGTTCGAACAGTTGCTCCCAGTCGGGGGCAACTATGATAGGTGTTGTGACTAGCCTCTTTTTAAGCTCCTCAAATGCTACCCTGCAATCATCAGAAAACAAGAAAGGGTGATCTTTTTCTAACAACTTACAGAGAGGGTTGGCGATCTTTGAGAAGTCCTTTATGAATCGCCGATAGAAAACGGCATGCCCGAGGACGCTTCTAATTGCCTTGACCGAAGTTGGAGGGGGTAGATTTGCTATCACATTTACCTTGGCACGATCCACCTTAATTCCTTTGCTTGACACCCGGTGTCCTAAGACTATGCCCTCTTGTACCATAAAATGGCATTTTTCCCAATTCAGAACCATTTAGTCTCGATACACCGCTTCAGCACACGAGTCAGATTTATCAGGCACTCATCAAATGAGTTCCCGACCACTGAGAAGTCATCCATGAACACCTCCATTATGTCCTCTACCATGTCAGTGAATATGGCCATATGCACCGTTGGAATGTGGCGGGTGCATTGCATAGGCCAAAGGGCATCCTCCGAAAGGCATAAATGTCATACGGGAAAGTGAAAGAGGTCTTGTCTCTGTCCTCCAGTGCAATGGAGATTTGATTGTACCCGGAGTACCCATCCAGAAAACAAAAATGTGACCTCCCTGCCAATATGTCTAACATCTAATCAATAAAGGAAAGTGGGAAGTGGTCTTTCCGGGTGGCTAGATTTAACTTTCGATAGTCCATGCAAATTCTCCATCCCGTGACGGTTCTTATAGAGATCAATTCACTCTTATCATTCTTGACTACCATCATGCCACCCTTTTTAGGAATACATTGAACTGGGCTAACCCAGCTACTATCAGAGATTGGGAAAATGATTCCCACATCTAACCACTTGATTACTTCTTTCTTCACCACTTCCTTCACATTGGGGTTCAGCCTTATTTGGTGTTCCCTGGAAGGTTTGTGTCCCTCTTCTAGTAGAATTTTGTGCATACAGTAGGCGGGGCTGATCCCCTTGATGTCTGCCATGGTCCACCCAATGGCAGTCTTACACTCTTTAAGTACCTGCAATAGTTGTTGAGCCTGCACATCTAACAAACTAGATGAGATAATAACAGTTAATGTGGAGTTAGGTCCAAGAAATTCATACCTGAGATGGGCAGGCAATGGCTTTAGTTCCAACTTTGGTGGTTCTTCGATGGATGGCTTGGCTAGAGGAGTTTCTCGATTTTCCAAGTGCAATGGATCAAAATCTAGGGTCCTATCCCAAACCCTCTACCCTCTAATGCCAACACCCATTCCGCCAGCTCCTCTCCCTTTACCTCATCCAAATTCATTAGACATGCAGCAAGGGGGTCCTCAATAGTCAGCCTTTCATCATCAGTCTCTACAATTACATCCACGGCATCAATAAGAGAGCAATTGGCGAATTCACTTGGTCACCTCATAGACTTCTGCACATTGAATGTTATTTCTTCATCGTTTAGTCTCATCTTATGCTCCCTAGTCTCACAATCAATTATAGATCTCCCAGTGTCCAGGAACGGTCTTCCCAAAATTATGGGAATCTCTTCATCCACCATACAATCTAGGATCACAAAATCTGTAGGGAACATAAATTTCCCTACCTGAATCAGCACATCGTCTAGAATACCAGAGGGTCGTTTAACCGTCCTGTCGGCCAGCTGCAACAACATAGAGGTGGGTCTAGCTCTTCCAATGCCCAACCTCTTATAGATCGCTAGGGGCATAAGATTGATGCTGGCCCCTAGATCACACAGTGCATTAGCAAAAGTAAAATTTCCAATAGTGCATAGAATTGTAAAGCTCCCTGGATCAGACAGCTTTTCCACAATAGGTCTAGTCACCACTGCACTACAGGTCTAAGTAAGAGTAACTCTGGCCAAGTCTTGAAAATCAAACTGAGTACGACTAAATTTGGCCAAGTCTTGAAAATCAAACTTTCGGGACATCAAGTCCTTTATCATTTTCGTATACCCAAGCATTGATCGCTTCCAACTCGACCTTACACAATGAGAGGAAGATCGGGTGCTATAGCTTTTACCCGAATAGTGGTATCGGGGTTGATTTTTCCGCAGAAAGCTTGGAGTGGAGTTGCGTATCTGTCTAGACTAAGAATGCGTTTATGCTTCTAATTACACTCCTAACATTTTTGGGTTTTCTTTTATCAACTACTATTATCAAATAAGGATTAAGACTAAATTATGCTAAGAGATATTTTCTAAGTTGTAATTAAAATAGAGAAAGGCGCTACGGTCATGCCATCATCTAGGTGGTTAACTAAGGGGTAGAAACTACTAATAATAGATTGACATATTTAGGATCAATGTTATAACCATTGTACAATTGTACTCACTCTCACACCTCTCGGTAGGGAGAGCAATTTTTCCCAATTGACTCTCTCGAGACCAATTGGGTAGGCCAATTAGACCGAGCAACTAGGGTTCAAGTAGGGTGATTACTCTCTTGAGATTTAACCCGTTAATTGGGGCTACCATTTCTCATGGGTCCATCCCAATTCCTTGTTGGGTCAATTTTGGAGTCATAGACTCTCTTTCTCAAGAAGAGTCAAAACCACTAATCTAGAATCAGTGTTTGCAACCACCAGTCCTTAATTAAAGCATAAAATTAACCAAAATAACAAACACCCAATATCAATCTATCATTAAGAAGCAACACCCATCAATTACCCACACTAGGGTTGAGCCACAACCCTAGCTAATGGGTTTAGCTAGACATAATTAAAGAAGAAATAGAATAAATAGATGAAGAATTAAGCATATTAATTAATTGCTAAAGTTAAACTACAAGAATCTATGGAGGAATTAATGTTAAAATGCCCAAACAGGCTAAACAATGTTCTCACGAGCGCAGCTCTTATTCAAAATATAAAACTTGACCTAAAAATGGTAAAATGTCCTATTTATATCGGGCCGAAAAAATTGGACAAAAATACCCCTGCGGGGTCAGCGCGAACCATGCAAACTCTTGGACTTGTAAATATCTCCTCTCTTAAGTTGGGAGCATGGACCGCGCAGAAATGTAGCATGGCCGCGATAGAAGACGGGCGCGGACCGCATATAAATGAAGCGTGGCCGCGTGGCAGGACTTGGGCAAAAAACCATCTCTCTGAATCTCATCCACGTGGACCGCACTGATTTGTAGCACAGCCGCGTGGGACTTTGCCTTGAAATTGTAGGTCTCTGAAATTCAGTGGCGAGGACTGCATAGAAATGGAGCGCAGTCACGCAGAATGCCCTTGAAATAAACCAGCCTCTGAAATCAGTGCGGTCCGTGCTAGGTCTTCTTGTTCCCCACTTCACTTGGTCTTTCACACTTGGCAGGTTTCACTCCGTCTTGAGCCGATCTTTGACATTTGTCATCTTGTCGCTCAAACCTGCAATCAAGCGCAACTTGTAAGCATTTTGGGACTATTTTGTGGCAATTCATAACAAAAGCAATAGCAAGTAGGGGTATAATCATGTTAAAATCCTAACTTATCAACTGCCCCAAACTTAAAACTTTGCTTTCCCTCAAGCAAACAAAATAAGACCCGCGCTTAAAAAGACATTCCAAGAATTTCCAGCCATCCTAAAGTAACCTCAACAAGCATCAATTGGGACTAACAATTGCCCTCAATACGAATGCATCATTAACACATTTTAATCTTTTGAAAACTATGGATCAAGTGTGACACAAGAGCATCAAGGGTTGACTCATTTCATCAAAGAGCTTTTCTCAAATACCTTGGTCACTGTGGAACCCAAACTCACACATCCTCAACTCTCCCTAAGCGAACCTCACCTTTTAGAGTAATGACACACAAACCGAAGTTGATGGACTTTTCTCTCATTTCTGTAACAAAGAAGGTCACAAGTCCGGCTCTAGGCACCATATACTTGCCCTTTATGTAAGTATCCACTAATGTAAGTTCCGTTCAACTCAAGATCATATAGGGTTTTTGTGGAGTCATTGTAAAGGCTTTTGGGTAAGGGTAGGATATGTTTTTGTTCAAGTGGGTTCAATCTTCCCTTAAGCACTTCTTTTGTTTCATTTTGGCACACTTTCTTGACTCATTAGAGTATTCACTTCTTTTTCAAGGGGTTAGAGAGACACATTGTCACTCTTTCTTATGCAATTCAACACATTTCTCCTTTTTTTTTACTTTTTCCACATCCTTTTCACTTTTGTTTTCTTTGAATCCCCTTTTTGTTCTTATTCACATTGGTTTTTCTTTTTATCTTTTCTTTCCTTTCTTTTTCATTGCCTTAATTTTCTTTTTCTTTTGTACCTTTTACCACATTGTTTCCTTCCTTGCCTCTCGCCCAAACTTAGACATTTGTCATATACTCAAGGGAAGATTGGGTGACAAGAGAGGGTCTCATTAAAAATGGGTATAGGCTTGTAGCTTTGGTTCTTGAAAGAAAAAAGTTTAAGGCTCAAAAGGGGTTAACTAGGGAATCATTTCATTGGTAGGCTATGGAATTGTTCAACTTAGCATTTGGATCAAGGAGAGCCTATAATCACTTCTCAAGTCACACCTAGGATTTCGCCTCAACAAACATTCGGGTCAAGTTCTAGACCATTGGCACGAGACTTAGACTCACAATTCGAATTCTCACCACACACACTCAAGGATTGCTAAAGACATCGAGTCGAGGGCCCACAACGACCTTAGTTACGATTCAAGCGCACAATGGTCCAACGCGACCACATGATGATTGTTTGGTCAACACAAGAGTCTCAAGGCCATGACTTACCATCCTAAACAAAACATTATGTCTTTGACCATGGGATCAAAGGCAAATATGTTAGGCCCAAGTGAAGCTTTCCTAAGGTATCCTTAACTACGAAATATCAAAATCAAAAGAAGAAAAATAAAAAAACGGACTCAAACCCTTAAGAAGGTTTTCACGCCATCTATCATTGGGAAGAGCCACCTGGTTCACATAACACTCTACCCTTGGAAAGAACCGTGGCATTAAGAAAACCAAGGGCTTATTGATAATGCCAAAACCAAAACAAAAGGCTACGAACCTAACTACGAAGCTAAAAACAAAAAAGATTTAACAAAAATAGGAAAATCGAATGAATATGTACAATGGGGAGTAGAATATACAACGGGGATGAATATATACATAAAGTAGAGAAGTAGTCAAAATTAGAAGTTATATACAGGCCAACTATCAAATCTAAAAACATAAACTAAAAATCAAATATATACAATCATCCAAGTGTATCAAAAATAAAAACAGTAGGGCGCACCCCCACGAATATGAACTGGCATTGTCCCCAATACCAACTAACAAAATAAGCATAAAACAGAGAAAGGATATAGAGTGGCTCCCTTAGCCTGATCCGTCTACATGGGCTTCTCAGTGGTCCCCTGGTCCTCTGTACTGGCGGGAACCTCAAATTGGTTCCCGGCTGGCTGCTGCTCTACTGCTGGGACAGGGGTCGGGTCATGGACCGGCTGAACATCTGGTGCAACACTGGAGGGACCCTCCTGAACCTGTGCTACCTCAATCACTACACCCTCAGTGCTAGGAAGCTTCCTCTTCTTCCTTGGGTGCCTAGGCTCCTCCTCCTGTTGTGGCTGTGGTGCTGCTGGATCAAGGGCTGAATCCCCAAATAGCAAGTTTAAAGGCATCTGGTCTGCCAATAGCTTGTCAATGTCAGCTCGAAGCTTCTTTACCGACTCCTTTGACGCCCTTGACTTTCTCATCTTTTTATGATCCTTGGCAAGCTCCTTCAAAGCCTTACCATGCGAATCTACCTCCTTAGTAAAGGTGGCCTGAGTCTCTAAAATCTTCTCCTGGTTGGCTAGGAGCTTCTTCAATGTCTCCTCAATTGTATGAGGAATCTGAACAGTGGTTGGTGCTGACTGGGCCTCAACTGTAGTAGCCAAGGTGGACAACTAGGATGTCGCAGCTGACATCCAGTTATTCAGACTGGCTAAAGACTGACTGAGCTGGTGGGCAGTGAACCGATGAGTCGTTGATGAATGGACTGTTGGGCCAGCTGAAGTAGAAGGGCCAGCAACAGAAGAAGGACCCGGGGGCAAGGTCTCACTGGTAGTAGGAGCAGGAATGGTGGATGGACCAGTAGACAGCTCTACCACAATTGGCTCCTCAGACTGGCTAGGTGGGGTAGAGGTGGGTGGCTGGTACTTCTTTGACTTTGGGTTGTCCGAACCCAACTGGCTATACCATGAGTAAGGGGCCACCGGCTTGGCCTTAACATCAAAACGTTTCCTCTTGACCTTCAAATCCCTAAAGTACATAGACAGGGTGTTAGGGAAAGGGTAGTTTGTGTTGGTCTCCTGTCCGACAGCAGAAATCACCCTCGAGATGATGTTACCCACATTGATAGGTATCCCGGCCATGATGGATGCCACCAGAACAGCCCGGATAAGAGGAACTGTGTGATTATGGGTGGAAGGCTCAAGTCTACTACAAACAAAAGTCAGCCAACCCTTGGCTTCAAAATTGAAGGTGTTCCGCAAAATCTTCTCCCCCGCTTTCAACCATTTTGGAACAGTGCCCGGGGTTGCCAAGTACTCGGCCAACCAAGGACGCACTTCTTCACCCATTGCCAGCTTAGCTAAATACTCCGATTCATCCTCCTCCTTGAACCCCAAGTAGTCATTCAACGACTTCTCATCAAACATTACCATTTTGTCTCTCACCTTCGTCGCCTTTGTGTCCTTAACTATATGAGACACATTGCAATAGAACTCTTTTACCATATGCTCATTGGCATCAATACAGCTCTCCTTGAAGCAACTCCAGCCATCTCTAGTACGGAATTGTTGTGCACTTTTGGGTTGAGAGTTACAAGGTCTTTGTCAATGAATGTTCTCTCCGGGATCAACTTCCTCACGGGCCACCACTCTCTAAATTTGTGGAATGCCAACTCACTAACAAATCTGTCTACCCAGGCTTCAGGTTTTCTGGTTCGATCAACTCCCCCAACTTGAGGCTCACCCCCCTCACCATATCCTGCACTCTCCCCAGATAATGAAGTTGTGGGGGAGGTGGAGTATTGTTCATTACTTCTTGCTACGGACTCATCAGACGAATCCGAAACTAAGTTGATCGGTTTTTTGGAGGAGGGTGAAGGTGAAGGAGTATCATGTAATTGGAGTGGGTCAGTGATGTGAGTGGGGGCAGATTCTGAGGTGATGCTCCTGGATGGTGCATACTCACTCCCCGTAGAGTGAGAGGCAGCTCTATCAGCAGCCCGTATCAGCTTACGGGTTTTTTTGATGTTTTCCCAATCCTGGGGAGTGAGTTTAACAATTCTCTTTCCCTTACCCCCTCGGGAGGAATCACCTCTCCCGGGTTGTTGTGGTTGTTTACCTCCTCATTTTTTAACCATGATCTGCAAAAAATACACGTCTAACATTGTTAGTTTAAGCACATGCAGTGAATTGGATGGATAATACAAGAGGGGAACACACTTGATTTCAAAGCATAGAAATAGTGTAGCAGCACAGAGGTGCGCGGGCCGTGCAAAAGAATCACGCGGTCGCGCTGAGGTAGCATGGACCGCGTAAAACTGAAGCGCGGCCGCACTGAGCAATTATCCCAAAACAAACCTCTCTAAATTACCCCAACGCGGTCCGCACTGATATGGACCGTGGACGCGTTGGGCCAGCACGGACCGCGCAAAAATGTGTCGCGATCGCGCTGGTAACAAGTAGCACACACAGAAAAAGCAACGCGGACCGCGCAAAAAGGCCGCGCGGCCGCGCTGGGCCAAGGGTTTTAACTGAGTTAGGGTTTTTCATTTAAGTCCATTTTTTGATCAATTTCTGGGTCCTAGTTGTCCCTACTCAAGTAACCATATTGGAATTCATGCTTGGTGTTTAAAACTAACACAAAAAAATCTAACTTAATAATTAAACCTAAGAAAAATGTGAAAAAGAAGAAGCTATACTACTGGGACATGAATAAAATTAAAATTAACACTTAAGTAATGATTAATGTGAGAAAATGTTACCAGGAGTATGAAGATTTAGCTTTTGATGCAAGCACAAGGGCACGTCTCAGATGAAAAGTAAATGTTTGGGCTCAGGAGATCGATTTTTGTGAAAAGTTTTAAATGAAGCCCTAATGCCCTATTTATAGAAAAGACTATGGACCCATCACTCACCTACCAGTGCAGTCGCACAAAAATGGTCACGGATCGTGCTGGATTTAAAGCCTTCGCATTGAACTGAGATGCCCACGCGGACCGCACTATTGCGGCCGCGTGGGAAACTTCAGATAACATGAATATTTGGGTCCTCCCAGCGCGGACCGCAAAAAAGTGCTACCCAGCCGTGCTGGTAACTTCATAGACTTACACCTCATTGCACCAGCCTGCACGGACCGCACTGCTTACGCGTTGGCAAACTTCAGAGACCTGACATTTTGTGTTTTTGTTATGCACTGGTTCAACATTATCCCTACAACATCTCACAAACCATTATCTCAAAAATCCTAGTCTACAAAGAAAATCAAAATAATAGAAAAATACATGGGTTGCCTCCCAAGAAACGCCTGATTTAATGTCGCGGCACAACGCATGTTACCATCATATCACTTCAAATGAATGAGTGCCACCACGTGGCTGTCGTCAAACTTTCCTAAATAGTGCTTGACACGATGCCCATTGACCCGGAATACTTCACCATTCTTGTTTTTGAGATCAAGAGCACCAAAAGGAGTCACAAATACCACTTCAAAAGGACCACTCCATTTAGATTTGAGCTTCCCCGGAAATAACCTTAACCGGGAATTGAAAAGAAGAACCATGTCGCCCACCTTGAATTCTTTACCCCAAGCATACTTGTTGTGAAGGTACTTCATCTTGTCCTTATACAAGGACGAGCTGGAGTAGGCATGAAATCAAAACTCATCAAGTTCATTCAATTGCTCCACTCGGAGGTTGGCTGCAACATCCCATTCCAAGTTCAACTTCCTCAACGCCCACATAGCCTTATGTTCTAATTCCACCGGAAGATGGCAAGCCTTACCAAACACCAACCGATATGGAGACATACCAATTGGAGTCTTGTAAGCCGTCCGATAAGCCCAAAGAGCATCATCCAATTTCTTCGACCAATCGGTCCTATTAGCATTTACTGTTTTGGACAAAATACTCTTTATTTCCCGATTTGAGACTTCCACTTGACCGCTAGCTTGTGGATGATAGGGGGTGGTCACTTTATGGTTAACTCCATATTTAGCAAGCAATGAGTCGAAAGCCTTGTTGCAAAAATGGGACTCCCCATCACTAATGATAGCACGAGGGTTTCCAAAGCTAGTAAAGATACTCCTTTTCAAGAACGCCACGACACGTCAGGCTTCATTGTTGGGAAGAGCCACGGCTTCAACCCACTTTGAAACATAGTCCACCGCCACAAGAATATACGTGTTCCCGCAAGAGCTCACGAACGGGCCTATGAAATCAATGCCCCAAACATAAAAAATATCCACCTCGAGAATTGTTGTTGAGAGGTATTTCATCCTTTTTTGAAATCCTACCGGCTCTTTGGCATGCATCACATCTCTTCACCAAGTTGCTAGCATCTTTAAACAACGTCGACCAATAGAAGCCGCAACTCAAAACCTTTGACTCCGTCCTTACCCCTCCCCCCCCCATGATGGCCACCATAGGGAGAAGAGTGACAAGCCTCCAATATGTTCATTTGTTCACTTTCCGGTACACATCTTCTTATCACCCTCCGTATAAATTTTAAACAAATACGGATCATCCCAATAAAAATCCAAGCTATCCCGCTTGAGTTTCTTCCTTTGGTTGTAAGAGAGCTCACACGGGACATTCCCGGTCACAATGAAGTTGGCGATGTCTGCGAACCAAGGTATGTCACACATAGAAACGGAAAGAAGTTGCTCGTCGGGGAAAGTATCATTTATCTCAACACCATTGCTTGGTCTCCCCTCTTCCTCTAGTCGGGACAAATGGTCCGCAACTTGATTCTTACTTCCCTTCCTATCCACAGTCTCTAGATCAAATTCCTGAAGGAGTAGCACCCATCTCATAAACCTTGCTTTTGAATCCTTCTTTGTCATCAAATACTGGAGGGATGCATGGTCCGTGTGTATGATCACCTTCGCCCCCATAAGATAAGGTCGAAATTTCTCCATCGCAAACACAATAGCCAATAGCTCTTTTTCTGTCACCGTGTAGTTTCTTTGGGCCTCATTCATCGTTTTGCTAGCATAATACACAGGATGGAACATTTTGTTGATTCTTTGGCCTAGCACCGCACCTACCTCCACATCACTCGCATCGCACACAAGTTCAAAGGGAAATTACCAATTAGGCGCGGTGATGATAGGAGTTGTGGTCAACTTGTGTTTCAAAAGCTCAAAAGACTCCATGCACTTCTCATCAAAGACAAACTTGACATCCTTTTCCAACAATTTGAAAAGCGGGTTCATAATTTTCGAGAAGTCTTTAATGAATCGCCGGTAGAACCCGGTGTGACCAAGAAAACTCCTTACCCCTTTGACAGAAGCAGGGGGAGGGAGCCTTGAGATAACCTCAATTTTTGCCTTATCGACTTCAATTCCATGTTTTGAGATTTTGTGACCCAATACAATACCTTCTTGCACCATAAAGTGACATTTCTCCCAGTTGAGCACAAGGTTGGTTTCTTCACATCTTTTCAACACCCTATCCAAGTTCATTAGACATTCCTGAAATGAATCCCCCACCACGGTGAAATCGTCCATGAAGACCTCCAAGATATCCTCCACTATGTCGGTGAAAATTGTCATTATACACCTTTGGAAGGTCGCCGGGGCATTACAAAGTCCAAATGGCATTCTCAAGAAAGTGAATGTGCCATAAGGACATGTAAAGGTTGTCTTCTCCTGATCCTCTAGGGCAATGAGAATTTGATTGTACCCCGAGTAGCCATCTAGAAAATAATAAAAAGCCCGGCCCGTGAGACGATCGACCATTTGGTCCAAGAATGGTAGTGGGAAATGATCTTTTCTTGTTACCTTGTTAAGCTTTCTATAGTCCAAACACACTCTCCAACCCGTAACCGTCCGAGTGGGAATCAACTCATTGTTGGCATTAGTGACGACCGTCATTCCACCCTTCTTTGGCACATATTGGACCGGAGAGGTCCATGAACTATCTGAGATCGGGTAAACCGCACCGGTGTCCAACCAATTGATAACCTCTTTATTTACCACCTCTTGCATAGCCTCATTTAACCTTCTTTGATGTTTAAGAGACGACCTTGCATCCTCTTCAAAAATGATCTTGTGCATTCCAAATCCGGGGCTTATCCCCCGAATATCTGCCAATGTCCATCCAATCGCCTTTTTGCTCTTTTGAAGAACCGCCAAAGTGGTGTCAACCTACATGTTAGTTAGGCACGAGGAAAGAATAACAGGTAAAGTAGAATTTGAACCCAAAAACTCATACCTGAGGTGAGGAGGAAGTGGCTTCAACTCCAACACCGGTGGCTCCTCAATGGATGGCTTGGTTGTAGGAGTTTTGCGATTCTCTATATCCAAAGATAGCTTCCTAGGCTCATATGAATATGAACCCATGCCATGCAATGCATTCACGCACTCCACTCTTCCGGCATAATCATTGACATCCATGTTAAGAAGCACGGCCTCAAGAGAATTTTCAACATTCATCAATGCACTTGTGTCATCCACTATCACGGCTTTGACAATGTCCACAAATGAACATACCTCCGTGCTATTGGGTTGCCTCATTGATTTGCATACATGAAATACCACTTTCTCATCACCCACACGGAAAGTCAACTCCCCAGCTTTAACATCTACCAATGCCTTCCCTGTAGCTAGGAAAGGTCTTCCAAGAATGATTGGCACCTCAAAATCCACCTCGCAGTCCAATATCACAAACTCCGCCGGCAATATAAACTTATCAACACGAACAAGGACATCATCAATTATGCCCAGGGGACGCTTCATTGATCGGTCCTCCATTTGAAGTCGCATGGAAGTTGGTCTAGGTTGACCAATCCCTAGGGTCTTGAACACCGAATAGGGCATCAAGTTAATACTAGCCCCCAAGTCACACAAAGCTTTAGCAAACTCCGCACTACCAATAGTGCAAGGGATAGTGAAAGCTCTGGGATCCTCGAGTTTTGGGGCCATAGAATGAACAATAGAGCTCACTTGATGCGTCATCTTGATTGTTTCACACTCCATTGACCTCTTCTTGATAACCAAATCATTCATAAATTTTGCATACCCCGGCATTTGTTCAAGGGCTTCCACCAATGGCACATTTATGGTAAGACTCTTCATCATTTCAATGAACTTCTTGAATTGGTTGTCTCCTTTTTGCTTTGCTAGCCTTATTGGGTAAGGTGGTGGAGTCCTAGGCAAGGGTGCCTTGGTTTTGTACACCACCGGCTCGGGCATATCAATTACGTGTTCCCTAGACAGGTTCACGGCCTCTTGTGTCTCCTCATCAACATCATTAATATCAATCTACACATCGTTGTTCACATTGGGTTCCACTATATCTTCAACCACCAAAGGCATATCATCATCACGCAACTCATCTTCATCAACCATAACTTGATTTTCTCTTGTGGCATGCACATCACCGCCTCTTCCACTTTGCGTGGTCACCGCCATCACATGATTGTTGTTCCCACCCTTAGGGTTTACTACCGTATCACTTGGTAGGGCACCCTTTAGGCGAGTATTTAAAGATTGAGAAATTTGACCGAGTTGCACCTCCAAGTTACGGATGGAAGTGTTGTGTGAAACCAATTGAGCATCGGAGTCTTGGTTCTTCTTCATCATTTGCTCAAACATAACCTCAATTCTCCCAAAATAATTTCCCGAAGAACTAGACCCTTGAGATTGAAACGGTGGCAGGTTGTTCGGTTGTTGAAACATCGGAGGCCTTTGAAAGCCTTGCCCCCGATTACCTTGACTACCATTGTTGTTCCACCTACCTTGACCATTGTTGTTGTTCCAATTATTGTTGTTGTTTCCGTTCCAATTTCCACCATTGTTACCTTGATTCCCCCAATTGCTGTTTTGGTTATTCCCGTTCCAATTTCCACCACTATGTTGTTGATTATTGTTATTCCAACTTTCGTCTCCTTGTTGATTGCCCCAATTTCCTTGGGGTCGCCATTGTTGATTTCCCTGGTTTCCTCTATTTCCTTGGTAGTTATTAACATATTGACAATCTTCACTTTGCTCATCATAGCACTCGTTCGAATAACCACCACCATCATCATAGTTATCACAGTTTCCTTGAGGTTGTTGCCCTCTTTGCCTTCTTTTCATCATATTCACTCCTTCCATGGCATTGACTTGGCGCGGGTTTTGAACTTGTTGCAATTGTACCTTCGCCAATTGGTTCATTGTTGTTGTGAGTTCGGCAATGGATTGGCCATGATCATGCAACTCCTTATGCAGATGTATGACATTAGGGTCACCTTGAGGAACGTTTGCCCGACTTTGCCATGCCGAAGAAGTATCGGCCATTTCATCTAACACATCACAAGCTTCATTATACGGGAGCTTCATGAAATTTCCACTCGCCAATTGGTTCACAATACATTGGTTGGTTGTGTTAATGCCCCTATAGAATGTTTGTTGAATCATCACATCATTCATATCATTATTTGGACACTCTTTAACCATAGTTCTAAATCTCTCCCATATTTCGTGCAAAGGTTCCGTTGGCTCTTGTTTGAAAGCCAAAATTTCATCACGGAGCGCCGCCATGTGACTTGGATAAAAGAACTTGACAATAAATTTGTCCGCCAATTCATCCCACGTTGTGATGGAATGATTTGGAAGCCTTTATAACAAATCCAATGCTTTACCCCGAAGAGAGAACGGGAAAATCTTCAATCTCAAAGCATCCTCTAACACATATGTTTGTTTACTCCCCCAGCAAGTATCTAAGAACCCCTTCAAGTGATTGTATGCATTTTGGTCTGAGGCGCCCGTAAAATACCCTCTCTGTTCGAGCAAAGTCAACATAACATTGGTGATTTGAAAGTTCCCCGCCTGGATTCGGGGAGGAACTATGGCATGTGCATAACCCTAGTTTGGAAGGACTCTTGGAGCTACTCTTGGTGGAGGCGGAGGAGGGTCTGGTACGTTCTCATTTGCATTAGCATTTGCATTGGCATTTCGTCCTCTCCTTGGAGCTTGAGGTAATACATCTTCTTGTTCAAGATCCTCAACCTCCTCCCCCGCGACCACGTTGCCAAGAGGGTCATTTCCATTTAGAGCCATGTGTACCTGATGGATCGACACAAATACAGTTAGTAAAAAAAAAAGGAAAGAGAAGCTAAACACAAAACTAGATACATAGATAGTCAACACCATAAGCTCCCCGGCAACGGCACCAAAAAGTGATCGCTGCCAACTCAACCTTACACAATTAGAGGAAGAGCGGGTGCTACAGCTTTTACCCGAATAATGGTATCGGGGTTGATTTTTCCATAGAGAGCTTGGAGTGGAGCTGCGTATCTGTCTAGACTAAGAATGCGTTAGTGCTTCTAATTGCACTCCTAACATTTTTGGGTTTTCTTTTATCAACTACTATTATCAAATAAGGATTAAGACTAAATTATACTAAGAGATATTTTCTAAGTTGTAATTAAGATAGAGAAAGGCACTAGGGTCATGGCATCATCTAGGTGGTTAACTAACGGTAGAAACTACTAATAATAGATTGACATATTTGGGATCAATGTTATAACCGTTGCACAATTGTACTCACTCCCACACCTCTCGGTAGGGAGAGCGATTTTGCCCAATTGACTCTCTCGAGACCAATTGGGTAGGCCAGTTAGACCAAGCAACTAGGGTTCAAGTAGGGTGATTACTCTCTCGAGATTTAACCCGTTAATTGGGACTACCATTTCTCATGGGTCCATCCCACTTCCTTGTTGGGTCAATTTTGGGGTCATAGACTCTCTTTCTCAAGAAGAGTCAAAACCCACTAAGCTAGAATCAGTGTTTGCAACCACCAGTCCTTAATTAAAGCATAAAATTAACANAAAGAAGAAACAGAAGAAATAGATGAAGAACTAAGCATATTAATTAATTGCTAAAGTTAAACTACAAGAATCTATGGAGGAATTAATGTTAAAATGCCTAAAATAGGCTAAACAATGTTCTCACGAGCGCAGCTCTTGTTCAGAATATAAAACTTGACCTAAAAATGATAAAATGTCCTATTTATACCGGGCCGAAAAAACTGGACAAAAATACCCCTATGGGGTCAGCGCGGCCACGTTGGCTCTTGGACTTGTAAATATCTCCTCTCTGAAGTTGGGAACGCGGACCACGCAGAAATGTAGCGCGGCCGCGGTAGAAGACGGGCGCGGACCGCATATAAATGGAGCGCGGCCGCGTGGGACTTTGCCTTGAAATTGTAGGTCTCTGAACTTCAGTGGCGCAGACCTCATAGAAATGGAGCACTGCCGTGCAGAATGCCCTTGAAATAAACCAGTCTCTGAATCTCCTAGCGCGGCCGCGTGGCAAATCAGTGCGGTCTGCGCTAGGTCTTCTTGTTCCCCACTTCACTTGGTCTTTGACACTTGGCAGGTTTTACTTCGTTTTGAGCCGATCTTTGACATTTGTCATCTTTTCGCTCAAACCTGCAATCAAGCGCAACTTGTAAGATTTTGGGATTATTTTGTGGCAATTCATAACAAAAGCAATAGCAAGTAGGGGTATAATCATGTTAAAATCCTAATTTATCAGGCATCTCCTTCAAAGCTTCAATCAATGGTATATTTACCTGGATTTGCTTCAGCATGTCAAAGAACTTCTTGTAGTGCTCTTCCTTTTTGTACTTAGCCAACCTCTAGGGGAATGGTGCAGGGGGTCTCTTCTTCCCAATCAATTGGGACTGATCTTTCTCAACTGCTACATCTACTACTGGCTCCTGGACTTTTTCAGCTTCTTTCTCGGTCTCATTCTGAATGCAATTTTCTTCTTGAGCAGGCTGGACTGTCACCTCTGTCAGTTTCGTTGATTCATCCAGCTCGATGGGAACTGGTACGAGTCACTCAGACTATCTAGCTTCTCGAGCCCTTTCTTTCTCTTCATCCAGATCTCTGCCATTATGTAGACTCACTGCCATCAGCTGCTTCGGTCCCTGATCTTTTGGATTTATCTGAGAGTCTGCAGGTAGTGTCCCTTGAGGACGATTGTTCAGGGACATCGAAATCTGGTCCACTGTACTTCGATATTTTTGATTGCTGCATCATGTGCATCGACTCTCTCATTAATTTTTGCATTAGACCCAATAACCTGCTGCATCATTGCTTCAAGTCTAGCAAACCCATCTTCCTGCCTTCCACCATGCTGCTGCTGAGGTGGGTGGTACCCCTGCTGTTGATTCTGATGATTGTATCCCTATGGTCATGGGTAAGGTGCCATATTGTTGGGAGGTCTCATACCTCCCATGTTCCCAGTGTTGAACTGTGGTTGTGCTGGCCTGTACTGCTGATTTTGTTTACCCCAATTCTAACTACTCTGTCTCTGGCCGCCATAATTAGACACATAGTTCATGTCTTCAAGGTAATGATGATGATCGTGTTCTGCATTCCACTGATTACCAATCGGCTGACTAATGCAAGATGTGTACAAGCCCCCATTGGTAGTATCAACAATATGTACCTGTTGTTTCTACCCTGACTCTTCCACATTTTTGGTGAGTATGCTCATCTGTGTTAATAAGGTGGCCACGTTTTCAGCCATAGAATTGGATGGATCGAAAGGCACTGAGTGCACCACTGGAGTGATGGGGGCACCTTTGGTTACCCAACCCGAATTTTGTGTCATCTTGTCAAGCAAACTCTGACCCTCTCTCCATGTTTTTCTCAAGAATGTCCCACCAGCTGAAGCATCGACAATGTTCTTTACGCTATCCGACAATCCCATGTAGAACCGCTGCCCCAACATTAGATTTGGAACACCATGGTGTGGACATATGACCAACATCCCTTTAAAACGCTCCCATGTTTCATGCAAAGTCTCCATCGGTCTCTGTTTAAAGCTCAAAATCTCATCAATTTGTTGCGCAATTTTATTTGGTGGATGGAACTTGTTGTGAAATCACTTGACTAGTTCATCCCACGTTGCTATAGAATTTATGGGGAGTGAATTCAGCTAAGTCTGGGCAGCTCCTGTCACTGAGAATGGAAACAATAACAGTTTGATTGCTTCCGGAGTTACATTGGGTTGCCTTTGGGTTTTGCATATAGACAGGAAATTCTTTAAGTGCTGCTGAGGATCTTCAACTTGTGACCCCGAGAATAGTCCCTTATTCTGCAACAAGTACAGTATGTTATTCGTGATTTGGAATGACTCAGCCTGTATCTACGGGACTACTATCACTATGGATAGATTCTCAGGTGTGGGCTGTGCCCAGTCAGAGAGAGCAGCCTCTGGTGCTGGCACTATTGGTGTTGCTGGGTTTTCCTGATTATCTCTCATGTTTGTTTCGTATTGTGCAGTTGTTGGTTGTTGTTTGTTTTGTCGGTTGGCCCGATTCAAAGCCCTGAAAAATTTCTCGGGGTCTGATAATGCTTCTAATACTTCACCAGATCTCGATGAGCTTCTAGGCATGCACCTGTGCAACCAAGCCAACAAAATATATCCCCGGCAACGGCACCAAAATTGATCATGCCCAACTATGCCTTATAAAAAGGATAATGCGGTCATTGCAAATATAATCCGGTTTACAAGTCCGGAGTCGAATCCCACAGAGAACTACCTATCAATTACCTTTGTCGGAATCACTAAACCCTTTATAATCAATTTCCCAAACTTTGTAAACAATAGTTGATGATATTTCTACTAACTAAGATTGAAAATAAATAACTAACAGCTGTAAACTAAATATGCTTGGGTTGAAAATAATAATGAGAAGGTTCTAAGGTAGTGATTTTCCCTATTGATGGAATCTCTTCCGGGTATGTTTCATATAAATTCACCAAATATCTCTATCAATCATGAGCACTCTTTTTACCGTAAATCCCTCCCCAGTAATTGCGATAATTTACTAAACGCACTCTCCCGAGCTATGCTGGCTGACTTTGTTTATTACAGCTCATTTTAGATCACACCCAAGACTTCGTTATCTCCAATCCCGCCTTTAAACCTATAGTTATAGATCCCTCTTATACTTTGGGAGTGGTGTTGTTTAATAATTACCTAAATATGCACTCTCTCCCGAGTTATGCACACTAAATAGGCACAGCTAATTGAGGATCCTGTCAATTAACTACAATAAACACGTAATTGAACAAATAGATATTAACCAGCAAACTATATGAACATAACCAAGAAGTTCATCCTTCAATAGGTTCCATCAAAACCTTAGACTAAAATATTTAACTACTCATAACAACTTGAAGAAAATCTACGAAAATATTTATCATGGAAAATTGCAAGAAAAAGAAGAAATAAAAGAAGTATGATGTTTTGGGTGATCTCACACTTGTGTTTCTTGCCCAAAGTACTCTCTAAACAAATCTGACCTAATGTGGCCGAAATTCAACTTTTTATAAGGGTTTTACACCAATTTTTCCCGACTTGACAATCTTGCCCCTGGCTAGTTCGCGTTCTGCCGCGGTCCCACCGCGGTTACGCCAGGACCGCGGCCAAAAGGGTTCTCTGAATCTTCATCTCTACTCTGTCGCGGTCGTACCGCGGTTGCGGTCTGACCGCGGCAGGCCAACTTCAACCTTCCTTTGACTTTTCACTTGGTGCATTTCTTGGGCATTGTTTGATTGGCCTCCTTTTCTCCGTGGTTGATCCCAAACTTGCTCCATTGACTTCTTTCGTTAGATATAGCTTGCAAATCATGAAAAGCACTACTTAGAGTATTTGGTTATCACTTTTTATAACAAAATTATATAAAAAATGCGGTTCTTTAGGATCTAATTATAATTTAATTTACCTATTATCAAAGAGTGTCCGGCTAGTGAAAGCCTGGGAACAATAGATATTCTACACAACTGAAACGTAAAACAATGCTCATTCTGAAAACCTAGGAATCAATTTCTAAACTGATTTATCTTAATGCCCAGCATTACTTTGGCAGTTGATGAAGTTTATCTTAATTTAATAAGCAACATCATTTCCATGTTAGCCCCAAAATTAAAATAAATTAATAAAAACAGAGGCAAGTTAACACACAACGTTTAGCCCCAATTGTTGGTATTAATCTAGCCTCCTGGCTCAGAGTTCTTCGAGCAAACCAGATTTCACATTCATAAATGCACATTATCGATCTCGTCTTCTAGTACGAAATTCTGTCCTTCTTCCTCTTTGAAATTCCTCCCCATATCTATAGCTGATCCATTTGGATCACCTAAATATTCATCCTCTTCATCGAACAACGAATGTGTCAAATCCGGATACTTATCATCATAATCATCATACTTTTCGCCGTTGCTCAATAATTTATGTTTAATAACAGTACATAAACGTGGGTGAGGGTGAGGGTGAGGGTTTGGGAGAGAGAAACATGGGAGGGGTGGGATATACGGTACCTTAAACTAAGGAGGGATATACGCTGCATTAATTGTATCCTTAAAATACACTATGGTATAAAATTGGTAATTTGATATACTAAATGTAATTATATCAAACCTTAAACATTGAGGGTAATAAGGTTTCCTATATGGTATAAGAATATAAAAATTCCTTATGAAAATTTTCCTAAAATATAATGGGTTAATTTGGGCTCAACCTAAATTGACCCATGAGCAAAAATATTTGTAACCCGATCTATTAATCTCTGAAAAAGTTGGACGGATTAAATGGGTTCGGGCTCAAATTGCCACCTAACTTTAAAATAACAAACGAATCTGCGGAGATTTTCCAAAGCCTCACTAATTGTAAGTGCTTCAAAGTTATATCCTTCCCAACAAATTGAATTGGGGGCAAAAAGGACTTTATTTCTTGTTAGTAATTACTGTTTATTACCTTGTTAAACAATTGAATATTTGTATATGTTGATGTACATGGAGGACAAGTAAATCCAAAGTAATCAGAGGTTGAATTTGTTTAAAAAGTGTTAGTTGGAATATAAAACTCATAATATTTCAATATACATAAATTTACATGTTATTTCTTGACTTCAAAAAGTGCCAATTTAGCCTTTTTGCTCCCTAACTTGAAAATTTTCTAATTAACTAACTAATTTAATTTTAAGGAAACATTATGATAACGGTCATTTGTTCTCAAGTTTTGCGTTGTCTTCAAGTAATATTTTCTTTTAATAGATAAAGGGCAGAAACCTTTTATAATTAACAATTACTTAACAACCTCCAATGACTATGTTGTACGGGAAAAAATGAAGGAATTTTTGCATTGTTTTTTCCGAAATTTCATTTCGTGTGCTTCTGTTCCAGTGTAACAAAACCTCTGACCTCTTATTTAAAATTGATCCAGAAATTAGGACGGAACAATCACGTGTCATGAGCAAGCTAACAAAATATAGACCAAAGCTATCACGTATCATATGAATGCTAACAACACAACATAAATCAAACAACAAAAGAAAATTATATCAAAAGGAAGACATAAATATTTACGTGGTTCGGTCAATTGATCAGACAGAGATGAACAATTCACTATATAAAAAAGAGTATTAAATATCGAGAGAACAACACTTATTTCAAAATTCTCCCTCTAAACAAGACCTCAAACCCTTTATAACTACCTTGTGGATGCTCCTAAACGAAAAGAAATGACCATCAATTTATAAAAGTGCAAAACTTTTTCATCTAAGAAAAAGAATTAGCAAAACTTGTTCAAAAGATTAACGTATTACATGTTAAGTAGCAGTATTCCATGCCATAGTGGTTCTATAATATAAATTTGCACTTTCAATTACAATCACCATATGGCCGCCAATGATTTGAAGTAGACTTTTTAGTAAGTACATCTCGGTAAACTAAGTTCCTATTGTACGCGGGCCTAAGCACATTAAGTCTATTATATGTAATTTTATCTTGTATTTTTGCAATTATTTTCATGGCAGAGGCGCGGATCCAGAATTTTAAAATGATGGATGCACAATTGTGAAAAGGTGGACTTATATTTTTGACGGGTTTAACTTTAGTCTCTTATCATAAATACACTATAATTTTGAAAGTATAGGTCCAAAATTGTATTCTTTTTGAAATTTTATTGATTTTCACATATATACCTATAACTGTGACAAAAACAAGATCGTCCAAAGTGAACTTTAAACAACCAATTTCACTTGTAGAAGCATGGATGCACGCACATACATTTAAGTATTTTTAAAGAAATATAACATTATTATATATGGTTTAAAGAAAGAAGTATGGATTCGCATGAACCCGTTGCATTTAAGCTATATATGCCCCTGTTCCATGGCTTGAGCCAATTACCTCCTCGTCTCACGGCAACGGCTTTTATCGTTTAAATGGACTTTTTAGTCAACATTTATATGATGAAGATGTTATTTTCTGAGAAAAATATTTCTGTTGAAAGATGCATCCATCAGTTTTTGAAAACCTAATTTGGTAACCATACTCTTGAATTTTTTTTTTCCTCTTTGAACGCAACTCTTGAACGGCTTTAGGCTTCAACAGTAAAGACACCACTACCTTGTAATGTTCAATTAAGATGTGATCTTTGTCAAGACATATTTATCGAGGTATCCCAAATTCCAAGTCATAATCCTAGTCATTGTAGTATGAATAGAAATATATAATGAATATTACAACAACAACCCACTATAATCCTACTTAGCGGGGTTTGGGGAAGGTAGTGTGTACGCAGAGCTTACTCCTACATTGGGTAGAGAGGTTGTTTCCAAATAGAAACCCGGGATCCTTCTCTCCAAGAACTTCTCCACCTTGCTCTTGGGGAGACTCGAACTCACAACCTCTTGGTTGAAAGTGAAAGCTGCGAGCAACCTGGAAACTTTGGAAAATAGAGGTCAAGTCATAACATGGAAACTTTGGAAACTGTGACTAAATTGTTTGCATCGAAGAAATGAAGTCACAAAATTATGTACACACATTCAGTAACCATGTACAACTTGTGAGGATATGTCAAGGCAACAACATTTCTTCTAGCTAAATATATGGATAATCTTCTCAAGTTGATTCTAAGAGTTTTAGCTTCTCTTCTTTTTATCAGATTCTGTAATGGAGGTGAGTTAATTGAATCCAAGTCCTTTCTCAATTTTATTCTTGCTATTGATCCAAACAATGTACTAGGTATTAAGTTGAATTCTTCAGTGACTTATAACCCTTGCTCCTACAAATTACAAGGTGTTAAGTGCAATTTACGTACCGGTAAAGTCATAGAAATAAGGCTTGAAAACATGAATCTTGGTGGGATAATTGATGCAGAATCCCTCTGCAAACTCTCAAAATTGCGAGTTCTTAGCTTAACAAAGAATAAAATTCAAGGGACAATTCCTGAATCTATATCAAGGTGTAAAAGTTTAACTGTTCTTGATCTAAGCAGCAATTTTCTCAATGGAAATTCATCATTTCTACTGCAGTCGTTGACAATGATCAAGAATCTTAAGAAACTGAACGTTTCTGACAACAATTTCACTTTCTCACAACCTTCGACGAGTCTACAAGCACTGAGAGGTGTAAAAATGAAAGAATCTACATATATGTATGTAGCTCCATCTTCAACTAGAGTAAGTGAGAACACAAAAACAAAGCATCATATAAACTTGATGGTTTGGTTACTCATATTTGCTGGAATTGTTCTTGTCTTAGTGGTTTTAGCATTCTTGTACACGAGATGTATTAGATCAGCTAAGGACAAAGAGGTTTTAAAAGAAGCAGCTAATTACTCGTCTCCTCGAAAAACTCCCTCAGCTGAGGTTGTGGATGGAGTATGTAACACTGAAGAAAAAAGCTCAGAACTATGCTTTTTTATGGAAGATGTGGAAAAATTTACAATGGATGATCTTCTTGAAGCAACTGCTAATTTGAGAAAACAAGGCCTTTGTAGCAGCCTTTACAAAGTCCATATCAGTGGGAGTGGTGTTTTTGCTGTCAAGAGACTGAAGAAACTACAAGTGGACTTCAAAGAATTTTCCCAAACAATGAAAAGAATAAGGAATTTGAAACATCAAAATGTACTTCCACTTGTTGCTTATTACTCTAGCAATGAAGAAAAATTGCTTATCTACAAATACCAGAACAATGGAAGTCTACTTACCCTTTTTGAAAGTAAGTCAATTAAGTTTAGAACTAATTACTGTGTCCAAGATTTTACAATTTTCAATATTTGATCATATGTTTTACGATGCTGATATTATTTTTTTTGGCTTCTGTTGCTGTCACTGATCTGTTGTCTATTGTTTTTTTCCTTCTTCTTGAGCCGAGGGTCTTTTCGGAAACAACATTTCTATCCCTCCGGGGTAGGGGTAAGGTCTGCGTATGCTCTACCCTCCCCAGACCCCACTTGTGAGATTTTACTGGGTTGTTATTGTTTGACCATATTGTTGCTTTTTTCACTTGCAGATTATGTAGAGGGGAAAAGGAATTTCCCATGGAAACTGAGGCTGTCAATAGCAGTTGGAATAGCAAGGGGATTGGCTTTCATATACAGATGTTCCAAGAAAGGCAATGTCATTCCCCATGGCAACATTAAGCCATCAAACATACTATTAAATGAAAATGAGGAGCCATTAATAAGTGAGTATGGATATTGCAAGTTCCTAGACCCCAACAAGAGTTGCTTCTACAATGACATTGGTTACACAGCCCCTGAGAGGAACTTGACAGAAGAAGCTGATGCCTATAGCTTTGGGGTGATTCTGCTGGAATTGCTGACAGGTAAAGTTGTGGAGAAAACTGGATTAGACCTTGTCAAATGGGTGAAATCTATAGTGAGGGAAGAGTGGACAGGAGAGGTGTTTGATAGTAAAGTTGCCTGCTTTGAAATGTATGCTTTCCCTCTACTAAATGTAGCACTCAAGTGTGTGGAACGTTTGCCAGAGGAGCGGCCTACAATGACAGAGATTTTGGAGATAATTGAGGAAGTAGTGAATGATCAAGAAGACATCTCTCCTTCTTCTATGACTTCTTTTGAATCCACACCTGGTTCAATGAAGCATCTGTAAGCCTTTTAGTTTAAGGGTTTTTCTGCTTTCTGTATGTATGTGACATTATCTGCATAAATACTATCAGACAATGGCATGCAAGGCCAGTGGTGACTGTATGTTGTCTTGTATCCTAAATACCATATCACACCAATGATTGCCGATAAGAATCTTAGTATATATTGAGGATTATGATAATGATGAAACAGCACAGCACATAATCAGATTATTTCAAGCGAAATGCTGAGCATAAATTAAGCACAAAGTTCTAATTAACATGGTACAGAAGTAAAACAAGTCCTCAACGGACACAAGTCTATTAGTTCAGAGCATTTTAAGTATCCATGGGATAAAATCATAAAATGGATAAAACACTACATTCATAAAATCCTTAGTGTTTGATTTATCCTTTTAGACTTGGTCCAAATCGCTATAGGTCATCTGAGAAGCTCAGAAAAAAGCTCTGCTGCCATAGAACACCCGTGAGCCAGTGCTCTTGGGTGTTTGCGATGTCTGATCTGAACTCGAATTACCAGAAGTTGTTGGCCTAGTTTCCATGTCCAATGGAAGCTTCATCTTTGCCAAGGACTCAGTAAATTGCTGCATACTTTTCATGTACATATCCACGATATCCTGTTGCACAACCTTTTGCTCTGGCTCAATGTTCACTGCAACCACTGGCTTTGGAAATGCACTGCTAGGCTTGGTCTCCGATATTTTACTCTCAGCATCTCCACTGGCTTTAGGAGCTGAAGCATATTCTTCCCCCGGAGATTTTGAAGCTCCTTGGGTATCAGAGGACTGAGAGGTTGCAGGGCGCAAAGCAGATGGAGAGTCGATGGTTGATACGCTGCTAGGAGGGGAATCGCACTTAGGATATTGGTGGAAATTAGCAACTCCACTTGGAAAATTTTCCATATGGACATCTACATCTGAACTGAGCTGATTTTCAGTATCAGAAGAGACAAAGCTATCTGAGCTTTGAGAGTCCAGATTAGTGCCTGGTATATTAAAGTACTCAGAGACCATAAGATTATTTTCATTGACAATCTTAGGATCTGGGAACTCAATTTTATCAAACTCGTTAAGCAACGACTCGGTTGTCTCGCTAACTGGGGGCCGAGATGCATCAGTGTCCACAGATACAGGTAATGAAGAAATTTCAAGCACTTCAGGTGAAGTTCCATTGTAAGAAACGGATAACTGTACAAATCCTGCTGGGGAGTGATAGAGATCGGTCGACGAAAGAGAGAACTCTTTTTCAAGCTTTCCATTTTTGACAAGGATTTCAGATAGGGGGACTAGCGCAAATCCTAGCAGTTGGTCTTCCAAATAATTCCTTACTCTGCTCATCATCCATATCTCACATTTAACCGAGCATTTTATCGTACGAACTTTGAGCCTTAGATTTTCATTGAAGACTGGAGATTGCCCACCACCGTTAATAATCTGAGTGGAGACTGCATTTTCAGGATCACTAGTAAGGCAAAGTTTTGCATAAACATCTTGCTTATGGTAAATGCAGATGTTGTGGATATCTCTAGCCTGATGTACGTACACATCGAGAACACCAATGGTATCCTCCAAGTTGCGGGCATCAGCCTCGTCTCTGCGAGCAGAAATTCCCTGGGATAGTCCAGAAGAGTTCTTGATGAAAAATTCACTGCTTTGCTTCTCGGACTCGGCAAAAACAGAGGAACCTTTAAATGGTGATACAACAGATTGTGGAGAATCCATGAAGCTGACCACAAATAGTACCTAAGAAATTTGAAGGATAGCTTCAATATCAGGTATTATCATCAAATAAGAATTAGCAGCAGGGGCGAAGCTATGTCGGCCCAAGGTCAACTGAATACCCTTCGCCAAAAAATTATACTACGTATAAGGTAAAATATTACTTTTTATTAATTAAAAATAGACTTCTGACCACCCTTGCATAGCCCACTTTGAACACCCTTATTGAGTTTTCTGGCGTCGCCACTGATTAGTGGCTGTATTTAATGCGAAAACCTTAACCAATAAACTCATAAACCTAAATCAGAACCATATCCAGACCAGCAAATAAGGGATCAAGATTGAGAATGGTGGAGCTCCATCTAAATTTAAAAAAGACGAATAACATTGCAGAGAATGAGCAAAAAACAGTCAGAACTGGTTAAGATACCAAAATTAGAACACTAGATACTGTTATACCAAGAGCATAAGCTCATCAACATGCAGAAAATCAGAACCTAGTAAACTAGTTAACTCAAGCAATTATCCCAACTTAAAAACGAATTAAGATTTTTCATGGCAAACTGAGAAAAAGCAAAAGAGTGGGGAGAAAAAAAACACAACTCACCAGAAAGAATCACTTAAAAGCTCAGATTCCCAGAAGTAGAAACAGCTTAAAGTAGCAAGTCTGATCCTGGAAATAAAAAGAACCCATAAAGCTACAATCTTTTTAGTTTCTCCTCAAGTGTTAAACTTAAATCAGGCATCAAAGATAGATTAATAAAGCTACAATCTTTAAACTTTTTTCCCCTTCTATTTTCACTTTCCTAACTCAGACTAAGTACAGTATAAACAGCCAATCAAAATCCAGACAAACCAACATAGAATACATGGATATCTCAAAATTAAAAAAGAAGAGAAATAATACAAGTGCAAGAAGTCCTAGTCCTTACTAGCAGGGCATGTTGAGTGAGCATAAAAAGAACAAGTCAAAAGAGTGGAATCAAGAAATGAAGTTCATTTAATGAACCAAAGAAAATAGGCACGTAAATGATAAAAGTCTAACAGGTTAGTCCTTACACCTTACTTTCCGTTTATAGGGCAGAACAAGTGCAAACAGCAAATATTGTAAAATCTGTGTCTTCACTGGAAGAAGAAGAGCCACCACGAAATACGAAGAAGAATAATTGAGAGGTGCAGAGAATAAAATCAACGGAATGATGGTAGTGGGTTTACAAGTTTGTCCCATATTTGTATACTAATTTGTATTATTCCTTGGAAACTTATTTTCTATTTAGTCCGTATAAAAATATATTTCTTTAGTTTCAGTTTACGTGAAATTATTTTATTTTTGATCCGTTTAAAAAAGAATAAATTCTTTCTAAATTTGATAACAATTTAGCTTAAACTTATAACTCTATCCTTAATGAGAAACTTTTATAACCACACAAATACTTTGGTCCCCATTTGAACTTGCTAAGGACCACAAATTCAAAAAATCCAGAGAATAAAATCAACGGAATGATGGTAGTGGGTTTACAAGTTTGTCCCATATTTGTATACTAATTTGTATTATTCCTTGGAAACTTATTTTCTATTTAGTCCGTATAAAAATATACTTCTTTAGTTTCAGTTTACGTGAAATTATTTTATTTTTGATCCGTTTAAAAAAGAATAAATTCTTTCTAAATTTGATAACAATTTAGCTTAAACTTATAACTCTATCCTTAATGAGAAACTTTTATAACCACACAAATACTTTGGTCCCCATTTGAACTTGCTAAGGACCACAAATTCAAAAAATCCAGAGAATAAAATCAACGGAATGATGGTAGTGGGTTTACAAGTTTGTCCCATATTTGTATACTAATTTGTATTATTCCTTGGAAACTTATTTTCTATTTAGTCCGTATAAAAATATACTTCTTTAGTTTCAGTTTACGTGAAATTATTTTATTTTTGATCCGTTTAAAAAAGAATAAATTCTTTCTAAATTTGATAACAATTTAGCTTAAACTTATAACTCTATCCTTAATGAGAAACTTTTATAACCACACAAATACTTTGGTCCCCATTTGAACTTGCTAAGGACCACAAATTCAAAAAATCCAGAGAATAAAATCAACGGAATGATGGTAGTGGGTTTACAAGTTTGTCCCATATTTGTATACTAATTTGTATTATTCCTTGGAAACTTATTTTCTATTTAGTCCGTATAAAAATATACTTCTTTAGTTTCAGTTTACGTGAAACTATTTTATTTTTGATCCGTTTAAAAAAGAATAAATTCTTTCTAAATTTGATAACAATTTAGCTTAAACTTATAACTCTACCCTTAATGAGAAACTTTTATAACCACACAAATATTCTGGTCCCCATTTGAGCTTGCTAAGGACCACAAATTCGAAAAATCTTTATTTTTTTCTTAAACTCCGTGTTCAGTCAAACATGTTCACATAAATTGTAGCGGAAGGAGTATTATTTTTTGTATTTAAAATTAATTTATTTTTATATAATGAATTTATATATTTGCAAAATACATGTGTCTCATATTATACCACAAGTTCAAAAATTTTATATTTTTTCTAATATTATTTTCAATAAAATAAATTTACATAAATTAAAACGGGTTACTATCTTTTGGAATTTTATACTAATATCATTAGATTAGTAGTATTAGAGGATATAATTTCTTTTGCCTTTTTCATAATACAAAAAGTTGGCCTCCCACAGGAAACACCGACCTATAGCCATTGGCTCACCACTCCAATCAATCAATGGACCTCTTAGTGCGTTTCACAGTTGGTATCTGCACACTGGAGCGTGTCTACCACATGCTCTAACACGGTTTACAGCAGTAATAGATAAACTCGCACCTTTGCATAACTAATATTACCTTTTTTTTTCTATTTACGTGAATATGTTTGATTGAACATGAAGTCTAAGCAAAAATAAAAAAAATTATAATTTGTGATCCTAAACAATTCAAAAAGGGATACACAGTATTTGTATGGTTATAAAAGTTTTACATTAAGGGTAGAATTGAGAATTTAAGCAAAATTATTTCCAAATTTAAAAAGAGATCATTCTTTTTGGAATAGACCAAAAAGAAAATAGGTTCACGTAAACTAAAAAAGAAAGAGTAATACTTTCTTCGGTGGGTCGTCTCGTCTCATGTAAATCAATAAAATACAATTACTTGGAGATTTGATGTTTAATTTAGCCCAAAAACAATAATTCTACTTCTTTTGTTTCATCTAATTTTAACGTGGTGTGAAATTAAAATTTTATTTGTAAGAAATTACTCCCTCCATCTTATATTATGTGTCATGTTTCTCTATCCTTATTTATGTCTTAAGATATAATTTCTCTTCATTGAATATTTATTCTATTTATGTGTTATCTCTATCTTCAAGAACAATTATTACTAAGGGTAAAAAGGAAAAAAACAATCAATTTTGTCTTGAACTTCTAAAATGATAAATAATTTGAGACAACTATTTTTAGTAACCATGACTATTAATATGAGAAAAAGGGAGTATAATTTTAGATATGATACTCATGAGATTTCGGTAACTATAGCATGTTGATGATAAGCTATAATTACGTATTTTAGTCGCTTATTACACTCGAGTTTACTGCACTTTAATTGAGTTTGAGCTTTAATCGCTAGTGTTTTGCACTAATTATGTATTTTATGCCTTGTAGGTGTGATTTCGAGCTATATAAATGTTATGGAATGAATTTAAGTGATTTGAAGCTTTGAAGTCTGAGTAAAAGCTCAAGGAATTAAGCCGGGATCGTGTTCGGGGGTCAAAGTTGATAGTTGAGAGCAAACGAAGACTCGATGAGGCATATTGCGCACTGTCTAGTAAATTGGACATAACTTTTTTCTCCGAACTCCATTTTGCCTCCATAATATATGTTTGGAAAGTTAACTCAAAGGGCTACAACTTTAATGTTTTGCGTTTTTCCAAATTCCAAACGGAACAGGGTGAAAAGCCGCGGTTTCACCGCGACCGCGGCAGAACCGCGGCAGAAGGCATTTGCGGATGAATGAAGAAGCTGAGAGGGTGTTTGGCCGCGGTTTGACCGCGACCGCGGTAGAACCGCGGCCACCCAGGCCTAAAACTTGTCCTTTTTCGCGTAGGAGAAGGTATAAGTGTTTGGGCCCGACCCTACTTGGTATATATACATGGAAAAACGTTATTTTTGAGGAGGAGACATATTTTTGACATAGATTTGACCTAAGGAGGCAAAGAACACATTGGGAGCAAGGCGGAGAATTCTTCTACAAGTTTTTCCTTCCTCTTCCTATTTTTCATTGTTGGTTATGACTTTTAGTATTGTAGTTTTACATACTATTATGAATAGCTAATTTGTTATCTAGGGTTTTGATAGAACCTTTTGTAGGATAAATTCTTGTTATGTTTTTATATAATTGAGCCATAGCTTTTCTCTATTTGTTCAACTACGTTTATATTGTGGTTGGTTGAAGAGCTCTCAATTAGCCGTGCCTATTTAGTATGCATTGCTCGGGAGAGAGTGCATATTTAGGTAATTGTTGAACAACACCACTCCCAGAGTATATGAGAGATCAATAACCGAGGGTTTAAAGGCGGGATTAGGAATAACGAAGCCTTGGGTGCGATCTGAAGTGAGCTGTATTAAAAGCCAGCTAGCGTAGCTCGGGAGAGTGCGTCTAGTAAATTGTCGTAATTACTCGGGAGAGATTTACGGTAATAAGAGTGCTCATGATTGGTAGAGAATACTTAGGCGAAATTATAGAAGACATAGCGGGAAGGATTCCGACAATTGGGGAAATCATAACTCTAGACCTCCTTAATCTTGTCTCTAACCCTTAGTATATTTAGTTGTTAATTTACTATTTTAATTTGTTAGTTAATTATTTAAACACAAGAATCTTAATATCTATAAGTTAGGAATTGTTCAAGCTTGTCTTCTTGGAGATAGTGAACAGCTGTAGCTAAATCTTAGCTCTATGTGGGATTCGACTCCGGACTTGTAAACCGGATTATATTTGCAACGACCGCATTGTCCTTTTTATAAGGCACAGTTGGGCGTGATCACATGTCATTAATGGTAAGTAATTTTTTGTGGTCCAAAATAAGTAATTTTTTCAGATTTTTAGAATGAATTAATTATTTTTTTCATACATTGCCCTTGGAATAAATAGTGTTTGAATATGTGTCAGGAGTGTTTATGTGAAGAGATAGTAAATGTTAACATAATTAATTTTTTTGTTAATTAATATTAAAAGATGAATTTCTTAATATATATAAAAACATCTAAAAAAATCACTTATTTTGAACACGAAGGAGTAACACTTAAAACCCCTGACAACGAAATTCTTCTTTTGTTGCAGACAATTCTACTATATTCAATGGTGGGATTTGTATTTTTTTAGACAGTCCCTTTTGAACATTAGAAGAGGTATGCCGTTTTCGTTAAATATGGACGGAAAAAAGTGTGTCACGAGAAAGGAAAATGTAGTTAAGTGTTGTCCCTTGATATTTCTCGTCAAAAATATGACGTTCATCCTTCACATGACTTCTTTGATGTATGAGACTTTTTGTTGAAGGAAAAGAACAAAAGGATAAGGTTTAAAAAATGGGAAATAGGGGGGGAAAACGTCATGCGTGACCATATTCTATGCTTTGTAACACTTTGTATTTAATGTGTGGAGCCTTGTGGAAAAAGAAAAAACAAATCAATACTTCCTCCGCTAATTGAGGTTTTTTTATTCCTTAAAGAACATACCATCCTTTTTCTTTTTCTTCGTAATTTGGCACTTTATTCAACGGATTAGCCCTACTGCCCCAATAAACCAAAAGCTAAAAGCTAAAGGTATATGGGGTCACCAAAAGTTGGATCTTTTTGTACACTTCATTCGTCCCCTTGAATTTTATATACGATCAATTTGGACTTTTCATCATTTCATGTGGGCTCGTTTCTAATACTATTTCGTATATATCTATATTTTTTGTGTTACCTTTTAATTTGTACTTAATTTGCAAAAAAAATTATAAGTATATTCATTTTTCGCATAACTTCAGTATACGGGGCTGAAGTAGCAATGACAATCACGCAAAACTTTAGCATTCTAGTAGTCGGGCCTGAGTTTTTGTCTTTGTAACTAGGGAACTTGTTTTTGTCTTTATAATTGGGGAAAACTGAAGTTTTTGTTTGTTTATAACTTCATTTGCCACACCATCTTGACCAAACTGTATTTAACCTTGCAAACAAGACCTGAATCCTGACTAGTTCCATATTACAAACAGTTCAAACACAAAAAACAAACACTTCTAAAGAAACAAAATTTGCTGCTTAGTGAGATTCTTTTAGTTCATCCTCCTGATGAGCTCATTGATATAATTCTCGCGGTTTCCAGCGTCACCACCTTCAACATAGTCTTCTTGAGTCCACCAAGAGGTGGCTTAAGATGGAATGGCCACAAGAAGTTGTTAGCTTCCTTGAAATGTGGTCCAACAATAGTAATTAATCAAACAAATCACCAAGTCAGTTGTATATATATGCATGTCACGTGGTTGGAAGTGACGAAGAAAGCAAATTGGTTGTTTCAGATGTATAAGTTGGCGTGAAAATTTATAGAACTCACCGAAGAAATAAGAAGAAGCAGATAGGGATGAACCTTACTTCTAGAAAAAGAAAAGATAAAACTTTGAGGAGGAGAAGGAGGACGAGAAAGAGAGCTGAAATTGTTTAAAAAGTGGGTACAAATTAAAAATTTTGAAAAAAAATAGGTATAGGTTAAATGGGGGCGATCAAATAGGGCGCCCCGTGCAATTTTTACGTTTTCTTTCTATTCATGCAGTAGGCCGAACAAAACCACTACAGTATGTTTGGCACTATTTTTTACTCCACATTTAATTAACGTTTGGACATAAATTTGAATGAAACTTGAAAATAAAATTATTGAAGTTATAGTGAAAAATAATATTTGAAAGTTGAAATTGGTTTGGACATGCATTTTATTTGAAAAAGAGTTGTAGTTTTGTGAATGAAAGAAACATTTTCATCCAAAACTTTTCCTAAATCAGTTTTTGGGAATTTTAATTTTTTTTTTCTTCAAATTTTCTGAACAAATAATATTTTTCAAAAAACAAAATTAAAAAATAGTTGCCAAAATTTATAGCCAAACGGGGGTGAAATAGCCACTTAGGTAGGAATTTCAAAATTACAGTGGTGAAATGAGCGAGAATCTTGCTACTTACGGTAGTTCTACATATAAAAAAGATCATTAGAGAGGAGATAACTCATAACCTTGTATCCAAAAGAACAAATGTAATCACCTAGAGTTGTGGTAGCTCAGTTTCAAAAGAAAAAACAGTTTAATTATCCTCGAGTAAAGATCTTTAAGAAAGAAATATGCCACGAGTAAAAATCTTTTTGAAAAAATGCACCAAACTCAGAGTTAAAGTCAATTCATTCTGCTAAGTATAGTATCATGATTCATGTGCGGTGTGCCTGTAGATGTGAGGATATAAAAGATAATTAAAAAGCTTTCTCCCAATATTTTTCTTTTCCCATGATTATGTCCCAATTTAAAACTAAATCACTTTCCCAACGTTAACTAGTTTTGCCTTAGTAATTTTAACCAGGAAGACGGCAGCCATAACAAAAATTAGGGGAAGCACATACAAATAGATTGATATTTATTTCCATCAAGTTCCAATTTCTTTTTTTTTTTTTTTGTCGGCTGATGGTGGATTTTTGCCATATATCCCTTATATACACATAAGTTGAGGTGTACATGGACCGGATTAGTTCGGATTTTATCAAAACCAAACCAAATTAACTATATCGGTTTGAATTTGTTTGATTTTGTGGGGTTTTTCGGGTTTTTTTTACTTAAATATTATTTCAATCTTACTTTGTTAAATTTTTTATAAGTAAATATGTGTTTAGTAAAAATATAAAAAATTGACAAATATATTATCTATTAAAATATTTTTATGAGAGAATTTTCTTAGTAACACATACTAATAATTATTCTTTTAGTTGTCTCACAATAATATTTCGTTAATGCGTACTTTCAAGGTTAACCGAATTTAGTAATTAAACATAAAAATCAATATGATATTTGAATAATAATGATCACTTCACGTCCGAAAAGATATAATAATTTAATAGTAGATCTTAACATATGATATCAATGTGGAAGACCAAAGAGATTGACGCATTTCAGTAATACTTGATGAGAAAGTGATCTTACAACCCATTATTTAAGGCTAATAAATATGGAGCACTTCATATATTATTAAATATTATATCCCATAAAAGAATCCCAAATATTTCTAAATATTTTTTTTAAAACCAAATCAAACCAAATTTAATCGGGCTTTTTAATCTGTTTAATTTGACTTTTCGGTTTGATGCAATTTTTTGGTTCGATTTGTATACCCCTAGCCAGAAGCTAAACAAAAGGAAATCAGATATTATAATCTTAGATACTTCCAAAGTGCCCAATTTGATGACTTCGTTATAATTATCCATAAAGTATGTTTGACACTTGTTTCGTAGTAGTGCCACTGTTAGGTATGGTTCTAAATGGTGCATTTTTGACTTTGCTAAGTCACCGCGTGTCTTAATCAATTACTAACCCCCAACCAACATTCTCCCCCTTATAATCTATCTTTTCTTCTTTCTTTTTTTTTTTTTTTATAATTATTATTATTATCATATATCGCCCTCTAGCCAGGGGCGGATTTAGGAGGCGAGGGGTTCACCCGAACCCCTTTCACAAAATAATTATATTATATATATATATATATATATATAGCAAAATTAGGTTTTTATCTTTATATATTAAGTTTTGAACCCCTTAACACAATCCAAAAGTGTAGTTTAGTGGTTAAGGAAGTTTAAAATTTCATAACACATGCATAAATCCTCGCAATAGGGTACCTTATCAGAATAAATGATCTCTAATGCCCCCTAACAACTTCAATAAATAAATTTTCTGTATTATATTTTTCCTGATCTCCTATCAAAAGATCATATAAATAAAATACACTTTATAGCGAACTACAAATTAAAATCAAATCTCTTAAATAAGTATTGTCCAATGGAGCAACTTAATGGTTAGATTAAAATTAGAATCATAATGTCACAAATACCAGATCTTACCAAAATAGCGTTTGGTGTCAAAAATAGTAGTATTTGGTTGGAGATGGTCTTATGCTTCATTGTTTGCGATTTGACGGGGGAAAAATACATTGAAAACCATCCATGATTTTGCATTCATCTCATCAGCCAAATACCCTAACCAGCATCTCGTGCTTCTCATGTTGTTGGTTTAATTTAATTAATTTATTAACTAATCACTCAAAAGTTGACACCTATACTGTGTATAAGTGCTTTCTAAGGCACTAAAATCTGAATATTATGTATAATCATGCTTTGATATGGACTCCTAATGATTAATTAATTTAATTTTAGACTGATGTATGAGTTCGACGATTTTATCAATCGGAAGTTTAATTTGAGCCAACTTCAGTAATTTTCTACTTCTACCATCTGGAGTTTCATTACCATACTTAATTCGGAAAAGGGTAAAATATATTCCTTTACCATTAAATATTGTTTAAAGTTGTTGAGTTTTCTTTTAAGATAGAAAAGTCTTAAAAAGAGGGTGAATGGAAAATGGAAGGAAAATGAAATTTTTGAGTAAAATTTAAGTTTCTCTCTTTTTAATGAGACATTGTCTATCATTGGTAGGATAAGGATTTTGGTGGGTATATATAAAATTACTCTTCTTGTAGCTCTTAAAGAGCTAATAAGAGGGCAAGCCTCGCGCCGTCGTCGTTGTCGTTCGCTCGGCTTCGGCTTCGGCTTCGGCTTCGGCTATCGATTGATTGATTAATTTTTTGGACCAAATTTATTTGTTAATAGTAAATATTAACGTAATCGCTTCGGCCTCGGATTTGGATTTGGATTTGGATTTGGATTTGGTCAAATGATCGATTGATTGATTAATTTTTTGGACCAAATTTATTTGTTAATAGTAAATATTAACGTAATATTATCCGTGTTAGTAACGGATGTTTTCCAATCCGTGTATTTTGTTGCAACAAAAGCCGTCTAGTGCACCTCCCACCATGGCCAAGTGCTCCTCCCACCATGGCCAAGTGCTCCTCCCACCAAGCAAGTGCATGCTCCACCATGGAGGGTGACGGGTCTCTCAACTACTGTTATAAACATGGGCAGCAGCAGTTGGAGAAGACGCACCGAAAACTTGAAAGCTCTCCTCTTCAGTTAAGACTCAACGTTGGCTATACTTTGCATTCCTTCCTCTGAGAATTTCTATTCGACTTCTAAGTTCTCCTCTCTTGTTCTGCATTGTTTATAACTACAACAAAGCATCCGTAAGTGTGATTTGCTGCCGAATTTTGTGTTCGCTGAAATACTGTGGTTTGAAGCACCGCTACACCAGTGTGTAATTCGTTCTATTATGAGAGAAAATAATCCATAACCTTGGGTACTAGTAGGGGATTAAATTCTTTAAGAAAAAACTGTGAATTCAGTGGGCTCGAATTAATTATTATTTTATTTATATTTACGTTTATATGCTAACGTTATTTTTTTTCCAGAATTATTATTTACAAATATAGGATAATAACCAAGGAACCAACAAGCTTAAGGAATTTAATAATTTTTATTTCTGTATTTGTGTTTCCCTTATTATTCTGGAAACTAAAAGCTTTGTGGTTTTGTGTACTCCCGTTTTGGAGAGTAAAGCCTTCGTGGCGTTCTATTGGAGATTAAAATCTACCTGATTTTTTAACTCCAGTCTTAAACATTTATTAAACGTTTGTTTGTGTCATTTTTACAGGAAAAAAATGGCAAATGAAAGCGGAAACCAAGCTGTTCCGATGGTGACTGTTAACGCATCGACAAACCATATTCCGACGGTGACTGTTAACGCATCGACAAACCATATTCCGACGGTGACTGTCAACGCATCGACAAGCCGAACACCGGCGTTGGCACCGGTAGAAAAACCCGAAAAATTTTTCGGGATTGATTTCAAGCGCTGGCAGCAGAAGATGTTCTTCTACTTGACTATGTTATGTCTACAGAAGTTCATCAAGGAAGATGTTCCTGATCTGCCCGATGAAACTCCAGAGAATGAAAGTTTTCTCGTGACTGAGGCGTGGAAGCATTCTGACTTTTTGTTCAAGAATTATATTCTTAGCGGACTGGATGATAATCTGTATAATGTATACAGTGGCGTGGAGACGTCAAAAGAATTGTGGAATGTGCTTGAAAAGAAATACAAAACTGAAGATGCCGGGATGAAGAAATTCGTCGCCGCAAAATTTTTGAACTACAAAATGGTAGATAGCAAGTCTGTTATTACCCAAGTCCAGGAATTTCAAGTGATTATTCATGATCTACTTGCTGAAGGTATATTTCAAATAAATACTCATGTTGAAAGTAAAAATTTTAGTATTTTTACTAACGGAGTTTTCATTGAAGGTCTTATCATCAATGAAGCATTCCAAGTAGGCAATAATTGAGAAGTTGCCTCCATTGTGGAAGGACTTCAAAAATTATTTGAAACACAAACGAAAGGAGATGTCCCTTGAAGATCTCATTGGTCGATTGAGAATCGAAGAGGAAAATAAAGCTGCTGAAAGAATAGGCCGTGAAAATTCAACAATAATGAGAGTAAATATTGTTAAAGATAACAAAAAGAGAAAGAAGACCTCTGGTTCGAAATACAACCCAAGCAAGAAGCGGTTCAGTAGAAACTGCTACAACTGTGGGAAAATCGGACACAAATCTACGGAGTGTTGCGCTCGGAAGAAAGACAAGAAAAGAGGTCAAGCAAACATGGTAGAAAAATATGATGATGTTGATGATTTGTGTGTCATGCTTTCTGAATGCAACTTGGTGGGAAATCCGAAGAAGTGGTGGATTGATTCTGGAGCCACTCACCATGTTTGTGCCGTGAGAGAAGCATTTTCTACATATGCTTCTGCTGGACCTGAAGAGACGCTTTCTATGGAGAATGCTGCTACAGCAAAAATTGAAGGACATGGGAAGATATTTCTCAAGATGACTTCTGGCAAGGTCATGACTTTAAACAATGTCCTTCATGTTTCCGAAATTAGGAAGAACTTAGTCTCTACTGGACTTCTTGTAAAGCACGGTTTCAAGTGTGTTTTTGTATCCGACAAGGTAATCATAAGTAAAAAAGAAATGTTTGTAGGAAAAGATTACCTTACAGAGGGCCTTTTCAAGCTGAATGTAATAATTGTCGAAAACAATAATAAAACTTCAGATTCTTCTTACTTACTTGAGTCAAATAATTTATGGCATGAACATTTGGATCATGTCAATTATAAAACCTTGCGAAAAATAATTATCTTGGAAGTATTGCCTAAGTTTGAATGCGAAAAATCAAAATGTCAAATATGTGTGGAATCTAAGTATGTTAAACATCTTTATAAGTCGGTTAATCTTTTAGACTTAATTCACACAAATATTTGTGATATGAAGTCAATACCATCTCGCGGTGGAAAGAAGTATTTCATAACTTTTATTGACGACAGTACTCGATATTGCTACGTTTACTTATTTAATAGTAAAGATAAATCAATAGACACATTCAAGCAATACAAAAATGAAGTTGAAACGCAACTTAACAAGAAAATCAAAATGATAAGAAGTG
>MU741129.1:4150-23912 GCA_026770625.1 Nicotiana glauca | reverse complement strand
TTTTCCCATCTTACTTGTATTCTTAATTTTTTATAACATACTTTGTATTAATATAACTTACAATAGTTAATTAGTTATACAAAATTCCAATTAATGAATGCTTTATATACTTTTTGTTAATTTACCTTTTAAAATGCAAACTTTAATTTTGAATTTTGAAATAAATGTAGTACTTGCAATTTTATAAGTGCAATTTTTTTCCAACTTCCATGTATTCTGTAAATTAAATAATTAATATAAAGTATTAATATAACTTACAATAGTTATATAAAATTCCAAAAAAAAATTAAAAATACACTAAACCCGGCCCGGCTCCCTCAACATGTAGCCCTTATGGTTCAATTTTTATCCGGATAAATTCAAACCCGTTAAAACTCAATCCGTAACCGGCCCGGAACCGGATACACGGATAAAAAAGGGGCCCGGCCCGGCCCACCCGTTAGACACGTATAGTTTTGACCATTGGTTCACAAGCCACTGCAGTCAATTGGCAGTGTCCCAACCACTGGGGCCCTTTAAAATTTTACTGCATTAATTAACTCCGTGCATTTGCAAACTGGTCCTTACTATATCACACCAAGACTCCCCCATTTCTTTTTATGATAATCCTACAAAATTCTCTCGTTTAATTTGCTATCTTGTCCTTTCAGCGACTCCTATTAGCCAATTATTGTTAGTGGAAGTTGGCTATTACCACAAGTGATTTTCCAAGCTCAATATCTTGCAAGACATATTGAGGTAACAATACTTAATCGTGTTTGCATGGTGCATGAATAACTTTGTTATTCGTACGAAGAAAAAAAAAATACAAGTTATAGTAATTTGTGAACGTTGAAATTCTACAAGTAACGACTAGTTTTATTCACAAGCACATGAGTTGTTTATGCAATGAATCAATAGCAACAAACAATAATATATTCAGTAAAATTTCACGAATGAGATCTAAGGAGGATTGTATATTATGTTAGAACATGCGCAACGGAAGCAAGCATGCAATTCAGACATCAAATACATGTAAACTAGATAATGATATAATTACGAGATTAGAACCACTAACATCTTGAAAACGTTGCACATGTCCTCCTTAGAGCAAGAATCTAGAGTTGCAGTCTTCTGCTATGGTCCTAGTAAGACCTTGGACGAAATTGCTTTGAGTGGGTAAGAACAATACAAATCTAAAAAAGTAAAGTATTGGGTAAAAAACGTCTTCTTTATGTAGACTCGTTTCAGCCAAGGAGGGCTCCAAATATGTGTAGGATTCTTCTTGTGCAAGTAGAATCCTACTCTAACTCTACAGGATGACTTTTCTCCCAAGTCATTTTTTACCCAAGTCCAGATTTTTACTAGGTATAGCAGGGACTACAGAAATAATAAAAGGCTACCAATGATAGCATTAATTCGAAATTTTGGATGAATTAATTTCTTCTATAATTAATTGCAGTTTATTCCACTAAAAACTGCAATTGAACTCCTAAATATGAATTTCGAAATTTACTAACACTTATTTTAACTTTTCATGTTAAGATCCCAAATACCGGTTAATTAAGTTAAATCACCGATAATTTAATTTAATCAACTAATTAAATCCTTTATGATTCTGCTTAAACTATTTCATGTGACGGATAAAATTCACCGGTCGGGTATTCACGTGAAAACTTATAAGCTTACATAAATGGGTATCATTAAACTCAAAACTGGTCATGGATTCTATCAACTAATTACTATTTCACAAATGCTATTCGTTATTGTCCAATATATTAGGCTAACTCTGAATAGAGTTGTACCTTTTGATAAATCAAAACAATAAATAAATCACATTGATCAAAATATTTATATCAACATTTGGAGTATAAGCTCATTTAATGAATTAGAGAAAATATTTTATCTATATTCAGTACAAAAATATCTTTTCTCTACTTGGTCCGTTTAATATATACTAAGTATACTAGCACAAGACGTTAGAGTAAAACCACTACCATAATCAAGACAAATTATACTATAATCTTGTGCTACAATCATCAAGATAATTTTTCCAATAATATCTTCGATTGTGAACATAATTTATTAATTATGAGAACCGACAATTTAATCTTATGTGCATGACCTAAGATTCCATACACTAAATTGTCTACCACATAACTAAAGGACACACATGTAACAAATGTTCTGTTTAAAATAGTACTTTATTAATTTTAGTAAATTAAATAAATAATTATTTCATAAAAAATAAACACAATACTATGTCTTTATCACGACCAGAAATTCCCACATTGGGAATCGTGATGGCGCCTAACATTTCACTTGATAGGCAAGCCAACGTTAGAAGATTCTTAATGCCAATTTCAATAATAAGAACAATTAAGCTAAATGGAAACTAATACTGATTTGCAGAATAACATAAACACATAACATTTGATACATTTAGGATCTGGAGTCACAACTCACGAGCTACTACAATTTACTACAAATAGAGTCTGAAAGAAAATACATTGTTCTGAAGGAAAAGAAACAGTAAAATGATAAGACTAGAAAGAAACTCCAGGGTCTGTGGACGCCAACAGATCTACCTTGGGTCTCCTGTCAAGCAAATCTAGCTGCTAACCTCACGATCAGCTAGGACCAGTACCAAAATCTCTAAAAATAAGTGCAGATTATAATATTAGTACAACCGACCCTATGTACTGGTAAGTGTCAATCCTAACCTTGACGAAGTAGTGATGAGGCTACGACAAGACACACATAAATATACCTATGCAATTTAATAGTATATGTACAAAATAACAACAAATAGAAGCTAGACAAGTAATATCAGGAGGGTGACATGCTGAGGGGAAATACAAGATAAAAGAATCACAGTATCAATGATAACTGTAACAGTCAATATGCATCGAACCAATGAAACAATTAAACAGAGTAAGAAAAAGTGAGCGGCATCACCCTTTGTGCTTTTACTCTCAACCTCACAGTATAAATCAACAGATATGGCACGAAATCACCCTTCGTGCATTAACTCTTACAATATGGCGCGGCATCACCCTTCGTGCATTAACACTCACAACATGGCACGACATCACCCTTCGTGAATTAACACTCATATATGACACTACATCACCCTTCGTGCATTAATACTCTCCCTTACCACATAACAATGAAAAAGTAAAAACATGAAGATAGGATCAATAATTATAAGCCTTACTTCAACAAAGGTTCCTCAATACCAATCTCAACTCGGAATCCATGATCAATTATCACCAAAGCTCATAAACATAATAAGAACGATCAATTTGACAATTAGCTAGTCTAAGCATGGATAATATGATCAAGGAAAGCAACAATTACAAAGAACAAGTCTACCCGCATGATATAACCTGAAAAAACCGCATAAGTACTCATTACCTCACATATACGTTGTATCCAACATCTAAACACGTAGCAATTAGACAAATAGGTCCTAATGCCTTAAGTCAAGATTAACCATGATACTTACCTCGCTAAAAAGACCAAACTCAAAGATCAACCACCGCTTTACCTTTCAAACAAGCCTCCGAACCAATAGAATCTGGAAATTTACCAACCACACGATTTAAATTAAGCCTTAGGAACTACCCACGAGTGTAAAGAATTCAATCTAGGTCATTATTGAAAAAGTCAACAAAAGTCAACCCCTGGGCTCGCTTGGTTCAAACCCAAAATTCGGATCAAAATTCGATTACCCATTCACCCCCGAACCCGGTTATGTACTATATTTTGGAATCCGACCTCAATTTGAGGTCGAAATTCCTATTTTTTAAAAATTCCTAATTCTACCAAAACACCCTAATTTCCACCATGAAAACTCTAGATTTTAGGTTGAAATCTTAGGTAAAGTAGTGAAAGATTTAAAGAAACTAGTTTAGAATCACTTACCAATAATTTGAGGGAGAAAGGTTCTTTGAAAAATCGCCTATAGAGTTTCTTATTTTTAACATTTTGAAGAATGAGAAAAAATTTCCGTCTAGTCAAGTTTTACCAGCTGCAGATATCGCATTTGCGACCTGGGGTTCGCAAATGCGAAGCCCACAAATACAAATGAACCATTGAAAATGCGATCTCTCCACATTTATGCTTTCTTCGCAAATGCGAAGGAATGTTCGCAAATGCAAACTGGACTGATCACAAATGCGACCCCGTGATCGCAAATGCGACCCCGTGATCGCAAATGCGACCCCGTGATCACAAATGCGACCCCATGATCGCAAATGCGAAGAGTCTCCCCTCCTAATCCCATCACAAATGCAAAGTATATATCGCAAATGCGAACATAAGGTGGACCAACTGCTCTTCGCAATTGCGATGAGTAGCTCGCAAATGCGAATCCAATAGAGTTCGCAAATGCGATGCTTGATCTCGCAAATGCGAGATCAAAGGCTGCAACAGAATTGATACACCAACAATATTTTTTAAGTCCAATATTCACTCTGTAGCCTATCTGAAACTCATCCGAGCCCTCAGGTCTCCAAATCAAACATACATACAAGTCTAAAAATATCATATGAACTTGCTCGTGCGATCAAATCGCTAAAATCACACTTAAAACTACGAATTGAACACCAAATCAGATAAAATTTTCAAGAAAACTTTGAAACTTCTATTTTCACAACTGGACATCCGAATCACATCAAACAACCTTCGTTTCTCACCAAATTTCACAGACAAATCATAAATATGGATTGGACCTATACCGGGTTCCAAAACCAAAATACATACGGACCTGATAGCCAAAAAGTCAACTATGGGTTAAACATTTCAAATTCATTAATCCATTAACTTTCAAATGTCAACGAAGTCCGATATCTCGGGATAGGGACTTTCGAATTCGACTCCGAGCATACGCCCAAGTCCCAAATCATATTATGAACCCACCGGAATCGCCAAAACACAAATATGGGTCGATTTGCTCAAAACATTGACCAAAGTCAACTCAAATGGTCTTTAAAGCAAAATTTCATACTTTTCACAGTTTTTAATATAAAACCTTTCCGAAAATACATCCGAATCGCGCACACAAATCGAAAAGGGTTAAAATGAGGTTTTTATGAGTTCAAAGGGCAGAATTAGGTTTAAAAACATAAGATGACCTATCGGGTCATCACAGTCTAAACCGCATGGTTAATAGTATATCCCTACAATAGCCTACTTAGACTCATAACCATGCGTCTAGAACTCTAATTCCCATCTTCTGTGGCAAGCTCTTTGTAAATAGTTCTGCCAAATTTTCCTCTAAGCATTCTTCAACATTCTTGCATCACCTCTCTGAGTTATGTCCCGAATTAAATGATATTTACGCTCATTATGCTTACTCTTTTTATGGCTTCTTGGTTCCTTCGAGTTTGCCACTGCACCACTATTGTCACAATGAAGTACAATCGGTGCTTGAACTGAAGGAACTATATTAAGCTCTTTTAGAAAGTTTCCGAGCCAAACAACCTCTTTAGCTGCCTCAGATGCAGCCACATATTCGGCTTCCATGGTGGAATCAGAAATACATGATTTCTTGATACTCCTCCAGCTTATGGCTCCACCTCATAAGGTAAAAACATAACCTGAGGTAGATTTTCTAGAATCTCTATCTGACTAGAATTCTGAATCAGTAAAGCCAATGAGTGCAAGATCACCTGAGTGATAAACAAACATATAATCCCTAGTCCTTTTGAAGTATTTGATTATATGTTTAACGGCATTCCAGTGTTCTCGTCCAGGGTTAGACTGAAATCTACTAACCATGACAACATCAAAGCAGCTATTAGGTCTCCCTACAATAGAAGCATAAGGGAACGCATTCATCTTTTCTATCTCATCAGTCATTTTTGGGGACTGATCTTTTGACAGAGAGATTCCATGTATAAAGGGAGAAAGCCTTTATTGGAATCTTGCATGATAAACCTCGTGAGAATAGTATCAATATAAAGTGCTTAGGATAAGCCTCATATCCTTCATTTGCAATCTCGCATAAGCTTGATCCCAAGGATATGTGCCGCTTGTCCCAAGTATTTCATCAAAAAGCGAGGACAACCATTCCTTTACTGAATCCAACATGCTCACATTATTTCCTATGAGCAAAATATCCTCTACATAACCAAAAATGTAATTTTATCTCTATCCCACTTCTTATAGACACAAGACTCATTTTCGCATTGCTCAAAACCAAAGGTTTTGATCGATGTGTCAAAATAAGTATTCTATGCTCTAAAAGCTTGTTTCAATCCATAAATGGATTTTTTTAAATTTATGCAACATGTGCTCATTGCCACTTTTTATGAAACCAACTGGTTGTGCCAAATAGATGTACTCATCAAGACTTCCATTAAGAAAAGTCATCTTGACATCCATTTGCCAAATCTCATAATCATAATGAGAAGCCATGGATAAGAGAATCCAAATGGATTTAAGCATGGCTACTAGTGAAAAAAGTTTCCTCATAATCGATTCCTTCTTTTTGAGTAAACCCTTTTGCAACAAGCCTATCTTTAAAAGTTTGCACTTTTCCATCCACTCCTCTCTTTTTCTTAGAGATCTACCTACAACCAATGGGTTTGACTCCAGTAGGTGATTTTACAAGATTCCATACTTGATTGGAGTACATGGACTCCATTTCAGATTTCATAGAAACAACCCATTTATCAACGTCTGTATCCTGTAGTGCTTCGTCATAATTTAGAGGTTCTATGTTAGGCTCTTCTAGGATTCTATGATAAGATTCTCCCAAGAGCGCCAATCGGTAAGGTTTTTAATAATTCTCCCATTACGACTAGTAACTACAGGTGCAATTTGATTTTATTGTTGAATCACATCATCATTTTTCGGAACTGAAGCCTCAGTGTTGTCCTCCACACCTTGCGGTGCTGAGATATCATTAACTTCTTCCTGGAATGCAATCTGCAGAATAATTTTAGGTTTCTCAACAATCTGAGATTGCTCAACATTATTCCTACTACTTTGGGGTAGTGAGATGTCAGGCAATTGCTCTTGTGCGTTTTGCCACCTATTGACATTTCTCCCACTATGATAATGCAGTGGTATTTCAATAGTGTCTTGTATGATACGTTCCAGAGATGATGCATTACTTAATCCATTATTTAATTCCTGTAAAACTAATTTACTTCTAAGAATATAGTCATTAAATAGTCCTTTTTTAAAAATCTGGCATTTGTCGTAACAACTACCTTCTTTTCTTTGGGATAATAAAATGAACTACCTTTAGTTCCTTTTTGATATAAAAAAAAATGCATACTTCTGTCCTCGATTCCAATTTATCCGCTTTCGCTTTCAGCACATGTGCTGGACAATCCCAAACCCGAATGTGTCATAAACTTCACAATTCTGCTGGAGTTGAAGGTATTGACTTTGAAGGAACCAAATTTAGAATGTAATTTGTTGTTTCTAAAGCATATTCCCAAAAGAAAGAAGGCAAATCAGAATAATTTAACATTGATATAACCATTTTCATAAGGGTTCTATTTCTTCTTTCTGCCACATTATTTTGTTGTGGTGTTATTAGGAAAGATAATTGAGAGGTAATTCCACAATCTGATAAGTAGTTAATGAATTCTGGAAAAAGGTATTCACCACCACAATCAGACTAATGTTTTGATATATTTATCACGTCGTTTCTCTGTTTTCGTCTTAAATTCTTTGAATTTCTCAAAGCATTCAGACTTACGGTGCAACAGATAAATGTATCCATATTTTAAGTAATCATCTGTAAAAGTCACAAAATACTCAAAACCACCTCTTGCTTGTATATTCATAGGGGCCACACAAATCAGAAAGAATTAATTCTAACTTATCGCTGGCTCTATTTCTTTTTGAGGGAAAATATCTCTTGGTCATTTTACCTTTCTAAACATGATTCGCATGTGGGAAGTGCCTCCATTTTCAATGAACTCAAATGTCCATCAGAAACCAATCTCGAAATTCTATTTAGATTTATATGACCTAGACGTAAGTGCCACAAATAAGTTTGGCTAAATTAAGAAATACATTTTCTTTTATGTGGCAGATTAATGTTATTTAATTCTTTTGGTTGCTGTAACACATGAGGAGATATATAAAGAATAAAAAGATCATATACTCTAGCAGCAGTATAGATAAAATGTTTATTAAACTTAATAATAGCAGAGTTATTAGCAAAATAAACATTATCCATTATTTTCGAAACCGAAATCAAATTCCTTCTAATACAAGGTACATAGAGAACATCTTTCAAAACTAAAATTCTATCACTACTAAATGTAACTCTGATGTTCTAAACATCAATACCACAAGGGGGGGGGGGGATGATTTGTGTGGTACCTAATTTTTATACTAGAAGAACCTGGTTCTTCTAGATGCACTTACTATTACTGTTTGCAGAATTAAGAGTGCATAAAATAAAGAACACATAGATTTTTACGTGAAAAATACCTGGTTCAAAAGGTGAAAAAACCACGACCTACTACCCAATAGGATTTTCCCAAACTTCCACTAAAATCACTGAGCCAAAATAGTATTTACAAAACTCTTTGTAAACCTAAGGATTAAACTCTAATCCCAGTGTGGCACACATCCTCAACTGTTGCGACACCTTCAAGTTAACTCTAACTTGAATACTCAAAGTACCTAATACAATTGCTTCTAGATAAAGCTGAAAGGTACAATATGAAAATACCTATTACAATTGAACTAGAAATAAAGAAAGACACAATGGAATTGGTTCTTCACTCTAGTTCATGTAGCTTCGGATTTGCACACTTGAATTACACACAAATTGTTTGCAAAATCACCTAGCTCTTTTGCTCTCAATTTAGTCTAACTTCTGCGTATGTGCAATCACCTGTAAAAGAGAACAATCATTATTATTTATAGAGTTAGTAATCAGAGTTTGATTAAAACTCGAATTGCTGATCCTTCATCAAATTTGAGTCCTAGAACAATTCAAACTCCAATCCTTATTCTTTATCCGGATGTTGTTCTCTTCACATAAGGAGACTTCAACTCCTTATCTTATGCAACCTTTTCGATCAACTCAGAAGATATTGTTGCTGATCCTTGAGACTTATCTTCTTTACACACATCTCACATGTGTAAGTACATTAACACTATGTCTCACATGATGGACCTAGTTTATGACTGAGTTCATTTTGTCAATCTTCAAAACTTTATCTGAACTTGGGCCAACAAATTTCCCATTTTTGATGATGGCAAACTTTGTTCTTTTATTGATCAGAGACCCTGTGGAATGCAGCTTAATTTTCACACTTTAATTTAACTTATTATTAAGGACCAGGTTTAATCAGGTTATAAATATCACTTTATTTTAGAATACAAAGTAAAGCACAATATCTTTTCCCCCTTTTGGCATCATCAAAAAGTTGCATATTATATGAATCCCAGATGTTAATTATTACTCATCGCCACTGAGGCAACTGCAAGTGCAAACATGATTCAGTTAATCAATAATCAACTTCACAAAAAATTTAACTATTAAGATTAGAAGTTTCATAGAACAAGAGAAAACAAAGCACATTGTCATTGATTAGAAGGTGTTTCTACAAAACAGACCACAAAAAGAAAAACAAACATCCAACCATGAGCAAAAAACAGAGAAAAGTCCCGAATCTGGGTCACTAAGGGGGTTTCTAAACTTGTTCTAGGGCTTTGAGGAACTAAAGGGTTGGAATTGAAGAAGATTAAGCATTGTTTGGAGCATCCCTTCACTCTTTTCCTTTTTCGTTTTCTTGCTTGCCTCTAAGGATTTCTGCAACAGAGCCTCACTTTGCTTTACCCTGGTTCTAGTAGCTTTCACCTTTGGTACTGAGGGGTCTGTAGTCTTAGGAGATGACACCTTGCTCTTCTTTGTTGGCTTAGAAGCAGTTGGAGCCTTTTGAGAAGAAGCTTTACGCTTCTTGGGATCATGGCTTGCCCCAACCTTTTTCAAAATGTCAGCCAATGTTTCTTCCACAGATGAACCAGGTTCATCTTGTTGTTCACTCAGGTATACAAGGCCTTCAGCAGCCTCCCCAGTTTCACTTCCCCCTGTCTTGTTGCCACTCTCCTCTATTCCTCCACAAATAGCAAGAATTTTATCTTTCTTTTTCTTTCCCTTTCTGCTCGACTCTCCCTCATTTACATCTTTCACATAACCCAGCAACACAAACCTATTGTCCACGTTCTCGACTACATCAGAAAAAACATAGCATGTATTTACCTCCCCAGGGTTTTCTTGATTCTTGTCTGAGTCAGAAGACCCACGTTCTTCTCCATCACTTGCAAAAAAAAATGCTTCAGACTTAGAACTCGAGTCAGATGATTCCTTTTCAAAGCTCTCCTTTTTCTGGCGGGCTCTCAATTTTTCGTTTAGAGCCGTTCTTAGAGCACTAGTAGCTAGAGTCTTTCTTGCCAACATCTTATGTCGGCGGAGTCTGGGTTTAGGGTTGTCGCTAGGGGGTGCAGATGAGGATATGTTGGGGGATACAGGTGGGGGAGTTCCTGGATTTTCTTGAGGATTAGTCATGGTGAAGAAGTTCTGGAAAGTTTTGGGGATTTTAGAGATTTTTAGAGAGAAAGAGTATGATCAGAGGTTTAGAACTTAATGACGGTTATGGACTAAAATAGGAGTATGTGAAGTGTATTTAAAGTAGAGTATGATTAGGAGTAGTAACGGCAACCTTTTTGCAGTGGTCAATCAGGAGTCTAATCCTATTAGGACTCCGGTCTTTAAGTGATAAATGGACGACACTAGTTTTTAGGAAATAGTCCCGTTTTCTTTAGAATTCTAGGAGAATGAAACTGGTTCAATGCTTAACGGTTATATTTTTAGGAGTTTGGTTAGAATTAGACTTCTGCTCATAATTGGAATATTTATTTTTCTAATTGTGCAAAGTATAGAAACATACCTGACCTTTTCTCATGAGCATATACTGATGAACCAGGTTCTTCAAGTAGGACTTCTCTTGATTATGCCTCATATATCAGAATAGAAAAAAACACTTTGTAAGAGATCAATGAATTAATATAAACACACGTCACATGAGTATACTGATTAGAGTATGAGACTAAGTAAGAATTAGTCTAGATATTTACATAAAGTCAGAACTTCTAACCAAAAATGTGATTATTTTTTTTTAATTTTTTTCCTTTTTTTTTTCATTGCATTCTGAACTGGTTCCTTTTAGGTGATCTTAATCATCTCTAATTCCAACCTGTTCCTTTCAAAGTTTTCCCTATTCAGTGCTTTGGTGAAGATGTCATCTATTTGTTTATCAATAGTACAGAATTCTATTGAGATTAATCCTCTCTCGTAATTGTCTCTCAAGAAGTGGTCTCTAACATCTATGTGCTTGGTCCTTTTATGATGAACATGGTTCTTTGTCATACTTATAACACTAGTGTTATCACAAAATATTGGAATGCATCCCACTTCAATTCCAAAATATACCAATTGTTGTTTAATCCATAGTAATTGAGCACAACAAGAAGCTGCAGCCACATACTCAGCTTCAACAGTAGATAGGGCTACTGAATTTTGCTTTTTGGCAGCCCATGATACCAGACATGAACCAAGAAAGTGTGCCATACCTGAGGTGCTTTTTCTATCCACTAGGAAACCTGCATAGTCAGCATCAACATATCCTACTAGATTGAAATTACTACCTTTAGGGTACCAAAGACACAATTCAGTAGTGCCTTTCAGATATCTCAATATCCCCTTGACAGCAGTCAAGTGAGACTCTTTTGGATTTGCCTGAAAACAAGCACATAGCCCTACACTGAAAACAATGTCAGGTCTACTGGCAGTAAGATACAAGAGTGAACCAATCATACCTATATACAACTTCTTATCAACTGGTGAACCAGGTTCATCAATATCTACTTTAGTGGCAGTTGCAATAGGTGTATCTATTTCTTTAGAATCCTCCATTTTAAACTTCTTGATTAGTTCTTTTGTATACGTCTGCTGATGAATCATGGTTCCATTTTGACTTTGTTTGATCTGCAACCATAAGAAGAAGTTAAGCTCACCCATCATGCTCATTTCAAATTCACTTCCTATTAGTTTTGCAAAATCTTTGCTTAGCTTGTCAGTGGTAGCCCCAAAGATTATGTCATCAAAATAAATTTGTACAACAAAAAGGTCCTTACTTTTTTCCCTTAGGAATACGGTACTATCTATTTTACCTTTTCTTGTACCCATGCTCCAGTAGGAACTTTGACAGTTTTTCATACCATGCTCTTGGTGCCTGTTTGAGTCCATTGAGAGCCTTGTCCAGCTTGTACACATGTTTAGGACATTCTTTGCTTTCAAACCCTGGGGGTTGTTTTACAAACACTTCTTCCTTTAAGTATCCATTCAGGAAGACACTTTTGACATCCATTTGATGAAGAGTGAACTCCATATGTGCTGCAAAGTCTATGAGAAGTCTAATTGCCTCTAGTCTTGCAACCGGAGCAAATGTCTCATCATAGTCTATTCCTTCCTTTTGGCTGTAACCTTGGACCACTAACCTTTCTTTGTTCCTTATGACAGTTCCATCTTCATCCAGTTTATTCCTAAAGACCCATTTAGTACCAATGATTGATCTGCCCTTGGGTCTTCAAACTAGGTGCCAAACTTGACTTCTTTCAAACTGGTTTAGTTTATTGTGCATTACATTCACCCAATCTGCATCCTGTAAAGCCTCAACAATATTTTTAGGTTTAATATTAGATAAGAAAGCATCAAAATCACACAAATTCTTTAATTGTGATCTGGTTTTGACTCCAGATGTTGGATCAGTGAGAATGTTCTCAATGGGATGAGAACTTTGATACTTGTGTGGTTTTACAACCAACTGGCTTCTGCTGGATGTTTCAGCCATTTGATGAGGAACAGGTTCATGAACATGTTCCTTCAAGGGGTTTATTTCAATTCCTCTTTGACTTCTTCCCCCTGTCAGGTTGCCCTATAAGGAAGAACCTGGTCCATCACCTGTTCCTTCTGTAGGTGTCACTTTGACTTGAGCTGATGCTTCAGCTAAGTCTTTGACTAGTCCAATGGCTTCATCTTCATGTTCTTATCTCTCAGAAAGAATGTTAGTTTCATCAAATACTACATGCACACTTTCTTCTACACACAGAGTTCTTTTATTAAATACTTTATAAGCTTTACTATGTGAAGAATATCCCAAGAATACTCCCTCATCACTTCTGGGATCAAACTTTCCTAAGGAGTCTTTTTCATTATTGTGCACATAGCACTTGCAACCAAATGCCCTAAGATGGGATATATTTGGTTTTCTCCCTTTAAGCAACTCAAAGGGAGTCTTCTCTACTAGAGGTCTGGTCATGCATCTATTTATGATGTAACATGCAGTGCTTACATCCTCTACCCAGAAGCTGTGAGGCAATTTGCTAGATAGTAACATTGTTCTATCCATATGCTCAAGAGTTTTATTTTTCCTTTCAACTACTCCATTTTGTTGTGGAGTCTTAGGGCCAGAGAAGTTGTGATCCATGCCATTTTCATCACAAAACTCAGCAAACTTAGAGTTTTCAAACTCAGTTCTATGATCAGACCTAATAGATGCAAGTTGATTTCCTAATTGTTTATAAGTTTTCCTAACAAATGCAGAAAACATGTCAAATGCTTCATCTTTGGAAGTTAGAAATAAAACCCAGGTGAATCTAGAATAGTCATCAACTAGGACCATTACATATTTCTTTCCATCTCTGCTCATGGTTCTCATTGGACCACATAGATTCATATGAACCAGTTCCAACGTCTTAGACGTACTTACCATTTTCTTTGACTCGAAGGATGACCTTACATGCTTTCCCCTTGCACATGCCTCACAAACTTTGTCTTCCTTAAACTTGATATTAGTTAAAGCTATAACCAAGTCCTTGGAGACTAATTTGTTTAGCTGATTTAGACTGGCATGACTAAGTCTTTTGTGCCATAGGATGAGATCATTAACTAACACACTTAAGCAAGTGAGTTCATTTTCTGAAAGAGTTGACAAATCTATAATGTAAATATTGTTAACTCCTTTTCCCTGCAAAACAATCTTGTCAGTGATAAGATTAACCATAAAGCATTTGGTGGAGGTAAAGGCCATAAGGTTACCTCTGTCACACAATTGTGACACACTTATTAAGCTATATTTCAAACCATCTATCAGGTAGACATTCTCTATGGAATGAGAATCAATTTTGCCTACCTTTCCAACCTCAATGATCTTACCTTTCTTTCCATTACCAAAGGAGCATTACCTCATTTTAAGTCCTCATGTGAAAGGAAACGGTCCTTGTCCCCAATCATATGTTTTGAGTAGCCACTATCCATATACCATATTTGGCTCCTCCCTTCACTTGGACCTACAAAAGGAAATCAGGGGTTAGCCTTAGGAACCCAAACTAGTTTGGGTCCCTTTCTATAAGCAAGAGTATGAATTAAATTTCTTCTTGCCCATCCAGGCAGCTTATTCTTTTCTTTAACAAAAACTTTATTCCTTTGACTGACCTTTTCTTTTGCATTACATTCATATTTGTAATGGTCGGTCTTACCACAGTGTGTGCAGAATTTATTTTCAGTAAGAGTGAGGTACTTGCTTTTTTTATCCCATTTAGGAGCTTGAGTTCCATAGCCAAGTCCTCTTTTGTTACTGCTATGATGCTCTTGCAGCCAGCAGAGAGCATCAGAAGTTTTGTTCCACTTGCGAGTTTTGTCTAGTTCATGTTTTACTTTTCCTAGATCTTCTTTTAGGACTTTGATGAGTTCATCTTTCCTGTATAATTCATCTTTCATTTTTCCCAGATTTTCTTCTAGAGTGAGATATGTGTGATCAACTATCTTCTTTCTTGTTCCTAATTTCACTTTTAGGTTTTCCGACCTAAGTTCTAGGACACTATTGTCAAGTTCAAGAACCTGGTTCTTCAATTCAGCATTTTTGTTATCACTCTCATTTGCCCTAGACTCTAGACTTTTACATTTTGCTTTCAAAATCACACATTCCCTAGACAGAACTTCCTTCTCATTATTAATTATCTTAGACTCATCAATGAAGTCTATTAATAGCCCAGCCAGCCTTTCTTTAGACAAGCATTTAATCTTGTCTTTGAGATGAAGAATACTTACCTCTTGTCCATCATCTGATTCTCTGATGGCCATTAGTGATTGCTCCTCCTCAGCTTTATCTTGTGAGTCTTCATCTGAGGTTTCTCCCCAGGCAGCAACCATAGCTTGGTTGAAACTTTGTTTCTCTTTAGTTGAACCTGTTCCTGTCACACCTCTTTTTTTATTATTTACACCCCGTGAAGGGTATAGTAAAAAGAGTTTTTCCAATTAAAGGACAATTGAAACGGGATTCTTTTATTAAGAGATTCAGAGTCGCCACTTGGAAGATTTATGGTGTCCCAAGTCACCAGTTTGAATCCCGAATCAAGGAAAGGGTTTTGACTCTGTATTACAGTCGCGAACCAGAAATCCGGATAAGGAATTCTGTTAACCCGGGAGAAGGGGTTAGGCACTCCCGAGTTCCGTGGTTCTAGCACGGTCGCTCAACTGTTGTATTTTATTTTATCTGATTTTATTACATGCTAACTTATGTGCTTTTATTTATAAACCTCTTTTATTATTTATTTGAAAAAACTTGCGACGTCGTGAAAGCACGTCTCCGACCACGTCGCCATCAAGGCACCCGCGTTCGTTAACACACTTCGACTTCGTCGAGATTTAGATTTGGGTCGCAATCAATGCACACCCGAGTTTAAGAAAGTAAATTAATCGTGCTTAAGGGTTCTAGCGTGATAATGTTTGGGAAAGACCGTTGAAATTTGCTAAAACAGCCCCTCCAAATTTTAACTATTTTTTTTAATAATTAATTATCGAGGGCCCCGCAATTATTCTTGGTTCAGCGAGGCTCATCTCCAAATTTTAAGCCATTTTTAATCATTATTTGTTTATTTAAGAATTACGACGTCGTGAAAACGCGTTTCTAACCACGACACCACCAGTGTACACGTGATTATTAACACATTTCGATTTCGCCGAGATTTGGATTTGGGTCGCAATCAATGCACACCCGAATTTAAGGAGGTAATTTTAGTTAAAACGCGTTTAGCTTCTGTCGCAGTATTATTATTTGGGGAAGGCCATGGAATTCATTAAATGGCCCTCCCATACTCTAAATTAATTCTTAATTATTCAAGGGCCCCGCAATTGTTTCTATTTGGCGAGGCTCTTCTTGTTTAAAAGGCCAAACCTAAAATGACTATGATTTTTCTATTTTTATTTGTTTTTAACAGAAAAAGAAGTCCTAATTAATTAGATTGTTATAGAGCTAAGTATATTTGGGGTCCATGAACACGTGAATTCAAATCCTTAAACACTGTGGGCCTTGAACACAAGCCATACGAAGAAATCAATGCCAAATATGTTAAGGGCAGGCCACACGTGAATCTGGGCTCAGATCCAAACGAATGGGGTGTTAAAAATAGACCTTGGGCCATTTTATTCAATCACCAAGGCCCAAGACTGCCTAAGACAAGCTGTCAGCCTTGTTCTCCAATCAAACCCAATTTTACTTCAATTACTCGACCAAATACCTACCGAGGCTTGTTCAAATTACTCTAAATGTTTTCACCAATTAAAACCAACGAAAAGCAATGTTTACTCATTCGAATTAATGAAACAGTGATCCAATCATTTATAAAATTGTTCTATCTACCTAGCATGAGATTAATTATCTATGAACAAATAAGATGGATACCATGCCTTATTACACACAAACAGCCTAATTATTTTGTATCAATCCAAACTAACAGTGTTACAAACCAACTGCTCAAGCAATTTGAGACTCTAAAGTTGAACTACTGTAGTCCTTACTGAACAAATATCATTTCCTATTAAGACAAAGCCCATTTCTACTTATTTCATCTAAGTGTTGATACACAGAACTGTACCATAGCATTCGAATTTCAACATTTGAACTATACATTTACCAAACTGTACTATATCACAGAAAATGAATATTCATCAGTCCAAATTTACCAACAATTTCCTCTATCAAAACAGAATTTAACATAAACTAAGCTATTATTACACCAGAAATTTAAACAGGATCATCAGGAGGATGATTTTATTCCATGTATCGAACTTGAAATTACAGCAGGGGTTCAAATGTGTACCTGGAGTTGGAAATATAAAAAGAAGGAGGAGAAATAGATCAGCAGCAGGCAACAAATTCCAGCAATCAGCAATTAACAGCAATAGGCACGATTTGGAACCAAAAAAAAACAAACAAAAACCCAGGAACACCACAGCAATCAGAAAATAGGAAAACCCATTTGACTAGACCCCAATCCGACTCGAAGCACACCCAATCAAAGCAATTTCAGAAACTCAGCTACCAAATGCTGAATTCAGAGAAACCAACTAGCAAATACTCTTGAAACTGGATTACCAATGCCAATGGAACAGTTTTTTTTTAAAGGTTTTCTATTGTTTTTTTTTTGGTTTTGAAGTATAGACTTAGGGCCAGAAAATCTTGAAATTAACATTCGAGTAGTTCTAGCCATATTCGAGCCAAAAAACTACGAGATTGGTGTAGAAGGGGACAAGGCGGTTCTATGGTGTAAAAATGGGCTCATTTGGCATAAACTGTGTTCGCCGGAGTAGGGTTCCGGCGACACAAAAATTGATATTCGAAGGATTCGAGCCTGATTTGAGGGAAACTATTCATGGGAGTGAAGAGAAGAGGTTCAAGGCTTTCTATGGTGTAATTTTGGGTGGCAACGGAGGTAGTGGCGTTTACCGGCGACAACTTTGCCGGCGAGATACAGATACGATGAAGGAGAGGGCTGTCTCTAACTTTGGCTTAAGCTTCAGACAATTATATGTCTACTAATGTGAGTTTGCGGACCGTTGGATTAATGTGTATGAACGGTTTAGATTGGAAACATATACCCTTACACGACGTTTTTTTAAATATTTTAACTGGTCTGATATTATATTGATGGAACAACGTCGTTTTGATTTAATGACGGTCCAATCTCGCCCGTTAGATCAAACAAATGAATGGTCCAGATCTAATGGCTCAAAACGTCGTCGTTTAACGGGGGAGCTGACTTATAATTTGACCGTTAGATCAAGAATTCAATGGTCCAGATCTCCTATAACTAAGCGACGTCGTTTGGACTCTAAAACATATAGACCGGGTATTGGGGTGGGTTGAGCTGGATCGTGGGCTGATTTAGCTTTGGGCTGGGGTTTCTGGCCCAAGCATTGTATATATATATATATGTATATTTTGTATTTTTATTGATTTTATAAAATTGAGATTAAACTAATAATCATACTAATCAAAGTCTAAAAATTATTTAATAACTATTTTGTAGTAATTTTCAATTAAAACCATAAGATCCTATTTTTGATTTTTCTTCCATTTGTTTTTCTTTTCCAAAATGCATTAATACTAAAAGTGTAAAAATTAAAAATCTTAATGTATATGCATATTTTTGTATTTTTAATATGAGTTATTATGTGACCAACTAACACAAAGAATGCAACAAAATTCTTTAAATTGTCAAAGTCATTTTGTTTGACATTTTTGGAATAATTTGCTTAGGGTAAAAATCACGTGCTCACAGCTGCCCCTCTTTGCTCGGAAACACTAAGAGTTTTCGTGCAAAGACAAGTGAGCGGTAATGAGGGATTTTTACCCGTTTGCATATTCCATGTGAAGCATTTTTGAAAAGTTTGACCGCACTCTGCTTCAGAGGTTGCCTACATATCCTGGGCTAAACAGGAATTAGGTCAGTGTAGTTCAGGAGTGTCTGGTAGCTAGGACTACCAGGAGCTATGATTTCATTGCGATTGCTGCTGCTGCTATTGCTCACTGACCTTCCTTTTTACACCATGTCAAAAATAAAAAAAAAAGCTAGCCTAAGCTATGAACTACGAATTACACAAGTCCTATCTAGAATCTTCAAACTTGCGTCTTGTATTCCCTTGTTGTCTTGCAATCTTGTATTCTCTCCTGTTGCCTCGTTATCTTGTTGTCCTATACTTCCTCTTGTTGTTACTTCAAATCGTGTGTTGCTATGTCGTTCTTTCCTTCCAAATGCTGAACTTGAATAGACTCGGACTTGAATGTATTCCTCTATTATCCAGGCGAGCTCCTGATTGCTAAACTTGACCTTGACTGTATTCCTCTGTTATTTCAGGCGGGCTCCTGACTACTGAAAATTGACAAACAAAGAAAACTTCCTGCCCCAGTTTGGAAGAACTGGGGTTTGTTACTAGATACTAATACGAATTTGAAAAATAAAGCTTGGATTGTAATACCTCTGTTCTACAGGCGGGCGTCTGACATTCTGACGTTGGAATTGTGTGTCTCTGTTCTTCAGGCGGACTCCTGATTTCTAAATTTCTAAATGCATGTCTCTATTCTCCAGGCGGACTCCTGACTTCAAATTCTAAATGCATGTCTCTATTCTCCAGGCGGACTCCTGACTTCAATTTCTAAATGCATGTCTCTGTTCTCCAGGCGGACTCCTGATTACCAAAATAACGAAGGAATTGATTTAAGACTAACAACTTGAATTGTATCACCTCTGTTCTTTAGGCGGGCTCCTGACTGCTAAAATTGAAATGTATGTCTCTGTTCTTCAGGCGGACTCCTGACTGCTAAAATTAAAATGTATGTCTCTGTTCTTCAGGCGGACTCCTGACTACTGAATTTGCGATCAAATGTATTCCTCTATT
>MU741125.1:21279-44411 GCA_026770625.1 Nicotiana glauca | reverse complement strand
ATCTCTGATTCTTCAGGGCTGTTCAGGCGTGGTTTCCATGGAATTTTGCATATATGGCCTTTTTCTTCTACTTTTGACTCCAAAATTGCTCCTTAGCCTTCCTTAACCATTTTTTACCTACAATTCATGAAAAACACTAATAAGAGCATTTTGTCATCATAAATATTAGCAAAATAACTTAAGAATGTGATTGTTTAGGGCATGAATATAGTAAAATTCACCTATTATCAGAGATCCAAATTTGGGTCGGTTTTTGCAATTGGGTCGGGGTTCAAATGGGTTCAATTGGGGTCAGAATTTGGTTATAATTAAAATGAAATTGGGCCATTACTTAAATAGCCAATTTTCCTATAAAAAATTATAAGTTGATTTCTGAAAGTAAATTAAACGTACTAAAATGATTTATAACATATAAAACTATCTAAAAATACTAGAGTTAATTTTTGCAAATGTAAACGTAATTAATCATAAAAGAGGCTAATGTTGCAATTATACAATTTTAGCCTTAAAAATACTAAATGATTTTGTAAAAATATGCAAAAAATTCCCTTAGCTATATTTTAGCATAAACATAAGTGAATCACAAAAAGATAATTTTAGAAATAATTGTTGGATTTTTATGAATAAAATAGGGGGAATAAATTAATTTAAAAAATCTTTAAAATGAGGAAAAAAAATAAGGAAACACTTGGATATACTTATATGTGCATACATATGATATTTTGAAGGTACTCTGCATATTACAAAATATATAGGGAAAAATTAGGTATCAACAGAGTCTTTGCACTGATGTCCCTCACAAAGGCCAAATAAGAAAGACAACCCTTCCCAACCATCCGCTAGGCCTTCAATAATGAAATCACTCTACATGGACATAATCCAACGAACCTCGCCACTCAATCCGTGGCAATCCTGGCATAGCTAACGTCACTGTCTTAGCGTGACAGTCTAGAATACCATGATACGAAGACAACTAATCCATGCCCAATATCACATCAAAGTCAACCATACTAAGTAGCAACAGATCCACTCTAGTCTCTAGTCCCTCAATAGTCACTACACACGATCGATATATACGGTCCACAATAATAATATCGCCCACCGACGTAGATATACAAATAGATAAGACTAGACACTCACGGGGCATGTCCAGATAATGAGAAAATAATGACGACACATATAAATAGGTGGAACTAAGGTCAAATAATACAGAAGCATCTCGATGACATACAGAGATAATACATGTGATCATTATGTTTGAAGCAATGGCATTTGGCCTGGCAGGGAGTGTATAGATACGGGCCTGACTGCCACATGATCAGCCTCTCCCTCTAGGGCGACCCCTAGCTGACTGACCTCCGCCCTGAGTTGGGTGGGAGGGTGGTGAAGTAACTGGTGCTGAAGTCGAAGATTGGCTCCTCTACTGAGATGAACCTCCCACAAGGTGGGGATAGAACCTCTTGATATGACCCAGATCTCCATACTCAAAGCAACCTCTACTGGGCACTAGCAGTGGGGACTGAAGGGAGACCCGAGCACCGGGATACTCGCTAGCAGGCCCCGACATAGATGAACCCTGAGATGATGGTTCATGAGACGAACTTTGAGCTGGAAGGGCACTGAGAGATGAGTGGCCTGCTGAGAACCATGGCCAGATGTTGCACCATGAACTGGGCGGTCCGTCTGAGCATGCCTATAAGGACGACCTCTGCCGTGATGAAACTAACCCCCATAAGGAACACCAAAAAATCTACCTAAACCACGAGACCTCTTGGCATCCTTCTCAACCCCCTCCTGACTATAAACCGACTCTATCTCCCGAGCAATGTCAGCAACCTCCTCAAAAGTAGCACCAGTCATCCTCTCTCTAGTTATAAGTATTTGTAAATGGTATGCGAGACCATCAACGAACCTCCTAATCCTCTCCCTATCCATGGGAACCAACCAAACAGCATGACGGGCCAACTCAAAAAATCTCATCTCGTACTGTGTCACCATCATACCATCCTGACGCAATTGCTTGAATTGTTTGCGCAAATCCTCTCTGCGAAACCACGGCACATACTTCTCGAAGAAGAGAACAAAAAACTCCTGCCATGTAAGTGGCGCTGCACCAACCAACTTACGCCTCTCATAAGCCTCCTACCAAGTGAAGGCTGCTCTAGTGAACTAAAAAGTAGAGAACGATAGCCCAATGGTCTCCTAAATACCAGCTGTACAGAGAATCCTCTAACACTTTTCAAGAAACCTTCGGCATCTTCTCCCTCTGCACCGCTGAAAGTCGGAGGCTGGAGCCTCCCAAATCTCTCCAATCTACGCTGCTCATCATTAGGCATGACTAAAACCACATAATCCTGAGCAAGTGCAACCAGCTGGGCTGGTGGTGCTCTTGGTGTCTGAAGTCCAGGTACCACCTGCTCTGGTGTACGGGGGTGGGAGTCTGAGTACCTCCCACGGCCTAGGAAATGGATTTTATAGTAGAAACAGAGACCGCATGAGCAAGATTAGTGCACACGGTTAGAATCTGAGCTAAGGTCTCTTGAAGACCCGGAATCACGAAGGGCACAACTGGTTCCTAAGCTGGTCCCGTTGGTGTATCCACAGCTGGTCCTGATCCTAAACTGGGGTGGATCTGCAGGTGCTACCCTAGTTGCTGTGTGAGCTACACCTCTTCCCCTACTACAACCTCTACCGCGACCTCGATCTCTCGCAGCCTAGACTGTTGGCACTGGTGGTTGTCCGTCTTGCCCAGTAGCACGTGTCTTCACCATCGGTGAGAGAATAGAATAACAAAAGTTTAGTTATCAGTATCAACAGATCCACATGATAAGAATTCAAGAACATGAAGTTTCCTAAGAGTTCTGCAGCCTCCCGTAGATAAGTACGGACATCTCTCTACCGATCCGCGAGACTGTAGTAAACATGCTTATGAATCGTGACCCAAACTCTGATACCAACTTGTCACGACCCAAACTCAACCTTGTAATGGCACCTATCGTGGAACTAGGCCAGCCTCACTCAACAAACTCAATACAATAGCAATAAGTTTGAAAACAATAACGAAAGCATTTAACATAAAGAAAACTGTTTGAATCATAAGAAGATCCCAAAGTGATATAATCCAGCCCAAAACCAGGGTGTCACTAAGTACATAAGCGTCTACTCGAAATACAAACCACCACAAGGTCTAAAGGAAAATAACAAAAATTACATCAAATGATAAAAGAGGAGAGTCAAGTCCCACGAATGCGGTGTAGCTACCTCAATAGTCTCCAAACTCTAGAAATGCTCGATCAATAACCACCGCCGTAAAAAGAGTTGCATGCATCTGCATATGATGTGCAGGGGATAACATGAGTACACCGACTCAGTCAGTAACAAGTCCAAATTTTGGACTGAAAGGTAGTGACTGTCACACCTCCTTTTTACCTATGCCCGCAGGGGCGTAGAGGGAGTAAGGGAATTTTTCCAATTAAAGGACAATTGAAACGGAATTTATTATTTAATTCAGAGTCTCCACTTGGGAGATTTATGGTATCCCAAGTCACCGGTTGAATCCTGAATCGAGGAAAAGATTGACTCTGTATTACAGTCCGCGAACCAAAAATTAATTTGTTACTGGATTAACGCGAACCAAATGATAATTCGTATCCAAAGTCAATCATTGGGATCTAGGATAAGTCCAACGAAGATAAACTATGACCAGGCCTACACGAATCAGTCTGGTCTTGCCAAAAGCCTTGGCCCAGTGAAATTCAACAGCCTAAAGCAGGCCTGTGAATGCCCAGAGCAAAAATCGTGCGAGTCCAGACTTGGTCTACTATACTAACGGCCCACATAATGAAATTCAAAAGTTGATTAGCACTTATGCTGAAAGAGAAAAGAGTACTTGTAATTAACTTGAACCAATCATGGCCAATCTCTGATTTTAACAGTTGAACCCACGTTTAAATTCCTACTTCTCATATTAACCCAAACTGTGATTCAAACTGATTCAAACTAGCACGCCCACTTTCCAAATTCATTATAATCATAAGAAGAAACTAAATCAATTTTCATATCCACAGTCCTAACCATTCTGCTCGTTTACCTTGTCTAATTTGTTCATATTTAAACTAGTCTCATTTATGGATCTATATGAGGTGGAAGTGATAAAGACTACTGGTTCCTATTTCACCTAAAACAATCAATACGAAAAATATTCTTCATTACAACTAATCTATTAAATGTAAGCCTTCACAGACCAAAAACAAACAATCCAAATAATCACACTTAGTCTATAGCAGCCCTATTACAGTCCATAGTCTAGTTAATATAATTGAAGTATAGCTCAAATGATTCAACCAATCTAATCTCCTAACTAAACAATAACAGTAAGGGTCCATATACAAATGCGCATTTTCTCATTATATAAACTTCAAAAATGGTCTTCTACATGTGAATACAACTTCAGCATTACTTGAGCATGGGAATATACCTGGATTGGAAAACAGGACAAGAAGGAGGAGAAGTCAGCACCCGGTAAGTAGCAGACAATACAACAACAACAATGGGACAACTTAAAAAGACCAACACAACACCAATTCAATCAAAGTGAACCCAGGAACACACCACAGCAACACCACACCCAAACTGATTATGGAATGTCTCAACTGTACCCCAAAACTACTGGAAAATCAACCAGAAGACACTACTGACTCCAGTAAACCCAAGCTCAAACCAAAACTGGAAAATGTGAAGAGAGCTACTGGAAATCAGATTCAATCTACAGATACTCAATGGAACAGTAGGTTTCTAGAGTTTTAGAATTTTCAGTTTTCCAAAACTCCTTTTTGACTGACCAAGAAGAGAACCAAAAGAAGAACCCTATCTAATAGCTTTCAGAAAAATATGAATGCCTAGCTTTCTTTTACTTTGCAACTGAACTGACCAAGACCTCTAACTCTGTCCTATCCCCCCTCTACTTATACCCAAAACAGACTTGCCTCACAACTCTCAAAAGTACCAATGAAAATGAGCCCATGATATTCTCTAAGACCCCATTACTATATGTCCCCTTCTCTTTTTTAATTCCCTTGTTCCCCACTACTATATGTCATTTCTTTATTAAAATTCACTTGTTATGGGTTACCTATTTTTAATTACTTCCCTTAAACCTCCCCATACTATTATGTTTCCCATCCCACAATTATTAGGCAAAAGTATTAGTTTAATGGTACACCAGTACCTTACTGGACAGACCACTTAGTTAAACCATTTTCAAACTTTTGAACTCCTAAATTACCCCTGAAACTAATGTACTACCCAATCCCCTTTCAATTTGCACTAAAATCTATCAGCTATAACCAATTCCCTAATCAAACTCAATCAACAACTTAAGCTACTCAGATCAGATCACATAGCATCAAAGTAAAGATCAAGGATTCCATGATTCTGAGCAAAATGACATTGAACTACTAAGGTTACGATTGGCACAGATACATGGGAATAACTAACTACATTCACAATTCCAAATTAAACCTAGACAAGAGCAAGTGAACACTGTAAATACACTGAACGAAAAATAAACTGAATTCATATGCACAATGATGAACAACAAAGAGCAGGGAGCCAAACATCACACAAAATGAAACCATTTGAACCAATAATACCAGCAACCAATTACAGGACCCGTCACAGTTTTGTACAAGAACATTAGTGACACTGACTTTTAAAATCAAATGAAAGGACAAACACATTCAATCGATTCAATAGCCTATGAGATATACCAACGACCAGTGATGAAATTGGACCATAAAAAGGTCCGGATAGAGGAGGGAGAAGTAATTGATAGAAATGAAGAATTACAAAGAAACTTAATCCGATAAACAATAACGACAACAAAAAATAAAAGGAAAAAAGAATAAATACCTCAAAATCTACAGACCGAACTCCAATCAGTTCCAATTGAAACTTCGACTTGAAGTTCGAAGCCGAAACGGACCTTAATCGAGTGTTCTCGACTGAGAACACACGACTAAGGTCGGTCACAACCTCAATTTCTTCCTTTCCGGATCGATTCCAAGCCTTGGATCTTTTAGGGCTCGCCCAGTCGATTTAAGATTCGACAAGTTCTAACAAGATTCGAACAAAACTGGGGTGGGATTTGGGACGAGGGTAGCTAGGTGGTTTAGGGGTGTTGATTTGGGACGGTTTAGGTTTGGCGCCGCCACCGGGGAATCTTGTGGCGGTGCTAGGGTTCATATTTTCAAACTGACATTCGAATGGTTCTGGGTCGATTTAAGAGAAACTGAGGGTGGAACGGAGACGGGGAGGTTGAGGTGAAGAGACGCTGTAACTTTGGAGGTCATTGGGTGGATTAGGTTTTTTGGCTGAGCTTCGATCTAAGATTTGAAGAGATGGGTTGTGATTCGATGGAATTTGTTATAGGGGTTGGGACGAGGAGGTCATGATGAGCCTATGGTGTAATTTTTGGATGATTTGGGCCACCGGAACCGCCATGAGGCGATTTCCAGTGGGCGGAGTACGGTGGTCGAAGGCGGAGGGCTCTGGGTCTGTCTCTGAGGCTTAGAGACGACGAGGAGAGGGGGGGTTATGAGGGGGCGGGGTATGATTTAGGAATATATACTAGGTGGTAGATTTAATCATGGCCGTTAGATCAATTAAGATCAACGACTAGGATCAGGGAGCTTACCAAATACGGTGTCGTTTGGTTTAATAAGGGGGCGGGTCGGACCGGGTACAGGGAACGGGTCAGGGGTTATGGGAGAGATGATCTCGACCATTGTATGTGTGAGATCCAACGGCTCAGGAAGGATGTGACAGATACGACGTCGTTTGGACGTCGGTGAGGCCTGAAGATCTGGACCAGGTATAGAGGTATTTTGGGATTGTTTAGTTTAATTTAAAAACGGCCCAGTCCGAATTTCCCTTCTATTTTTGCTTTTTTCTACTTGTTTTCCTTTTCTTCTTTTTCTTTTTAAACTATTTTTTTCAAAATTAAAAACCTAAAAATCCTAAATTAAATTCTAAAAACCAAACTAACTTAAATAATATCGGATTAAGTACAAAATCGCACAGTTAAACATAAAGAATACAAAAATGCATATTTTTTATGATTTTCCAATTACTGCCGAATAATTTATGATTTAACCCTAAAAATTATAAAATTAAATCATAGACGTATTTTTGTATTTTTTTATTTTATATAAACCAATGATTAATTAATTCTAAAAAAATTGCAACATTAATTCCTAAATGCACATGCACCTACATTATTATTTTTTGTATTTTTTCTTAATTAAAATAAAATAAACATGTACAGACAAATACAAATAATTAACAAAATACCACGAAAATTCTCAAAAGTGCATACAAAGGAAAATTATTTTATTTTTGATTTCTTTTGGAGTAGTTCTTGTGAGGCAAAAATCACGTGCTCACAGTGACGAACTCAACCTCAACAGATATAACAAATTAATGTGCAGAAACATCGACATGCTTTCAAGTAAAATAGGCAGCTCAAAGCAATAAGGTAAATACAAATCTGAACAGTGTAAAGTATGCAACTCCGCTGTCCCTACATGCCAATGCACAGGCTATATATGTGTACCACGTGCTCCCACCCTCAAGTGCTCAACTATTCGGTACTGTATATGGCCATCCGGCCTAGGAAAATCCATTCTGGAACATATACAACACTGACTGCAAGTCATTTAGTACCGAAGACAAAAAGGAAATCCAATCCTGTGGAGAAATCTATCTCCAAGTATCAAGTACTTCGGACAAATCCATGTCTAGGGAAATCCATCCCCCAATAATATCATCTGCACTCTTCGGGGGTGTGTTACAAACTCAGGAGGGGCTCCTGCAGCCCAAACACTATTATAATCATCAATATAACCTCTACGGCATGCCGCCTGATCCCATAGTTGTCACTCATAAACATGCTCTCGACCTCACTGAGTCATCAACCTCTCCAGTCTCACCACGGGCTCACAATGTCATGAAAACAACTTGGAACAATGATATAATGAATCAATAAATAACTGAAACTGAGATATGATATAAAAATGCATGATCTTGACTGAGTATGGAATATTAAATGAAACTAGTGAGATGATAGCAAGAAACGACCACTATGGGTCCAAACAATACCAGCACAAAGCCTAAACATGATATCTAGTATGGTTTATAGCTCAACTACTTTATCCCACGAAGAAAACATGGATATCAACAGGATAAAGTCACTAATCGGTGCCACGGAATCACCCAGGTCACAGTTCTCTTGGAGCGCGCCCGCACGCCCGTCACTTGGTATGTGTGTCACCTCTATACTAATAACATAATACGTAGTTCGGGGTTTCGAAGCCTCAAAATCCAGTTTGGAAGCGTTACTTACCTCAAACCAAGGAAAAATCCCACTACGTGATGCCTTTGCATCTCAAATCGGCCTCCAAGCGTCCCGAATCTAGCCACATGCAACACAATACGATCAATATAGGCTAAATGAACCAATTCTACAAGAAAAATGCCAAATTATAACCAAAATCCAAATCGGCTCAAACCCGCTCCCGGGATCACGTCCCGAAATCCGACAAAAGTCACAAAACTCGAAATCCCATTCACTCACGAGTCTAATCATACCAAATTTATCAAAATCTGACATCATTTGGTCACTCAAATTCCCAAAATCCACTCTCCAATTCTCAAGCCCTAAATCCCCAAATTTCTAGCTCAAATCCCTAATTAGATGATGAATAAAGCCATAGATTCATGAAATTAATACCATTATGGGTTAGAATCAACAACAACAACAACAACAACAACCCAGTATAATCCCACAAGTGGGGTCTGGGAAGGGTCATATGTACGCAGACCTTACCCCTACCCCGGGGGTAGAGAGGCTGTTTCCAGAAGACCCTCGGCTCAAGAAAGCAACAAGAAAGATATATTAGTACTATCAATATACTCATAATAAAATAACATAAAATACATAATATACATAAAATAACAAAATAACAGCAATATATGAAATATAGGAAATACGAAAAGGATGAAGAAAAAGGATGGAAGAAAGGTATACTAATATCCAACAAATACAACCTCGCATCAGTAACTAATCAGTAGTATCCTAAGACTAGTTCCTAACTCGCTAGTCTCGCTCTAGAAATATCCACAACTTCCTCTAACCTGCAACCTTAATGCTCGACCTCCATACTAACCTGTCAAGGGCCATGTCCTCAGTAATTTTAAGTCGCGCTATGTCCTGCCTGATCACCTCTCCCAAATACTTCTTAGGTCTCCCTCTACCTCTCCTCATGCCCGCCACAACCAATCTCTCACACCTTCTCACCAGTACATCGGTGCTCCTCATCTGAATGTGCCCGAACCATCTGAGTCTTGCTTCCCGCTCTCTCGAATATCTTCATTCCTAATCTTCTCCATCCTTGTGTGCCCGCACATCCACCTCAACATCCTCATCTCTGCTACTTTCATCTTCTGGATATGTGAGTTCTTAACCGGCCAACACTCGATCCCATATAACATGGCGGGCCTAACCACTGCTCTATAAAATTTACCTTTTAGTAGCGGAGGCACTTTTTTGTCACACATTACTCCCGTCGCTAACCTACACTTCATCCACCTCACCCCTATACGGTGGGTGACATCCTCGTCGATCTCCCCGATCCCCTGACTACCTGACCCAAGGTACTTGAAACTACCCCTCTTAGGGATTACTTGAGAGTCAATCCTCACTTCCACTCCCACTTCCGTCGGCTCAGCCCCAAATTTGCAATCGAGGTACTTCGTCTTCGTCCTGCTCAACCTGAAACCTTTAGACTCAAGGGCATGTCTCCAAACCTCTAGCCTCTCGTTGACGCCGCATCGTGTTTCGTCAATTTAGGACTATGTCATCAGCAAATAGCGTGCACCATGGCACCTCCCCTTGAATATGATGTGTTATGGCATCCATCACCAGGGCAAATAGGAAAGGGCTGAACGCAGACCCTTGGTGCAACCCCTTAACAATCGGAAAATGCTCAGAGTCGCCTCCTACTGTCCTAACCCGAGTCTTAGCTCCATCATACATGTCTTTAATCACCCTAATGTAGGGAACCGAGACCCCTTTAGCCTCTAAGCAGCTCCATAAGACATCCATAGTGACCTTGTCGTACGCTTTCTCTAGATCGATAAACACCATGTGAAGATCCTTCTTCCTATCCCTATATTGTTCCACCATTCTCCTAATAAGATGGATAGCTTCTGTGGTAGATCGCCCCGCATGAACCCGAACTGGTTGTCTGAAATAGACACCGTCCTTCGCACTCTCATTTCTACCATTCTCTCCCAGACTTTCATGGTATAACTCAGTAATTTGATACCTTTATAGTTGTTGCAACTCTGGATATCACCCTTGTTCTTATACAACGGGACCATTGTACTCCACCTCCACTCTTCAGGCATCATATTAGTCTTGAATATAGCATTAAACAACCTAGTAAGCCATGCCAGGCCTGCTCTACCCACACACCTCCAAAGTTCAACCAGAATTTCATCTGGCCCTGTAGCTCTACCCCTCCTCATCTTACGCGTTGCCTCCATTACCTCATCGACCTCAATGTCCCTACAATAACTTAAATCATGGGGGTTGTCGGCATTCCTCAATTCACCTAGTACAATATCCTGATCTCCTTCTTCATTTAGAAGTTTATGAAAGTAGGTCTGCCATCTCCTCTTAATATGGTCATTACCCATAAAAAATTTGCCGTCCTCATCTTTTATGCACCTCACTTGGTCCAAATCTCGAGCCGACCTCTCTCTCACCTTAGCAAGTCGGAATAATTTCTTCTCCCCGCCTTTATTCTCTAGTTCCTTATACAGACGAGCAAATGCTGCCATCTTAGCCTCCGTTACTGCTATCTTCGCCTCCGTCCTAGCTAGCTTATATATCTCACTGTTCGCTCTCTTCTCCTCTTCGCTATTACTCCCTATTAACCTCAGGTAAGCCGCCTTCTTCGCTTCCACTTTACCTTGGACAACTTCATTCCACTACCAGTCTCCTTTGTGGCCCCCGGTGCGGCCCGAAGATATCCCTAATACCTCTCTCGCCGCCTTCCTATACAGTCCGCCGTTGTCGACCACATAGTGTTTACATCCCCACTACTTATCCAAGCTCCCATTGCCGATAACCTTCCTTCCAACTCCTGAGATTTATCCGTAGTCAAGGCGCCCCACCCAATCCTCGGGCGGCCTCGTACTGACCTCTTCTTCCTCCTTATCATAATTCCAATGTCCATCACCAAAAGCCTATGTTGCATTGCAAGGGTCTCACGCGGGATAACTTTGCAATCCTCGCACAACCTTTTGTCGCATCTCCTGAGGAGGAGATAGTCAATCTGAGTCTTCGCCACTGTACTTTGGTAAGTAACCAAATGCTCCTCCCGCTTCGAAAAACTTGAGTTCACAATCACTAGATCGAATGCCTTGGCAAAGTCAAACAACGAAGTGCCACCTCCGTTCCGCTCCCCGAAACCAAAGCCGCCATGCACCTCAGTATAACCACATGCAGACGACCCAATATGACCATTATGGTTAGAATAACTTACCCCAATGTTGCTCATTGAAACCCTTAAAAAAACGCCTCTCTCCCAAGTTCCTCAAGTCCAAAATTGAAATGGAGAACAAAACCTCGAGCTGGGGTTTTTTGCCCAGCTAAATCGCACCTTTGGTCCTAGTTTCGCACCTACAAAACCGCATCTACGAGCAGGGCTCCATTTCTGTTGAGATTCATTAAAAAGGCTGGCTTCGCTCCTGCGATCACCTGGTCGCATCTGCGGCCGTCGCAAATGCAGGAACCAAGTCACACCTGCGATCCAACTGCGCACCTGTGTCTCACAATCCACTTCTACGACCTCGCACATGCGGTTCCCACTCTGCAGGTGCGGAAATACCAGCAACAGCAACTTCAGCTGCATTTTTCCAACTCCAAACACTCTGATAACTACCCGAAATCACCCCGATCCCTCGGGACCACAACCAAACATACCATCAGATCCTATAACATCATACGAACTTAATCAAACATTTGAATCACTCAAAACAACATCGAAACGCCAAATTATACTCGGATTCAAGCCTAAGAACTACTAAACTTTCGAATTCCACAAACGATGACAAAACCTACCAAACCGCGTCCGAATGACCTCAATTTTTGCACACAAGTCAGAAATGACACCACGAACCAGCTCCAACTTTCGGAAATCCAACCGACCCCAATATCAAAATTTGCATTACCGGCCAAAATCGCCAAAATTCTAACTTTCGCCAATTCAAGCCTAATTCTAACATGGATCTCCATATCACGTTTCGGACGCGCTCCTAAATCCGAAATCATCTAACAGAGCTAACAAAACCACTAAAATTCAAATCCGATGTCGTTTTCTCATAAGTCAACATCCGATCAACTTTTCCAACTTAAGATTTCAAATAAGAGACTATGTGTCTCAATTCACTCCGAAACCACTCCGGACCCGAACCAACTAATCCGGTATATCATAACATAGAGCCCATTTGGCTTAGTTGATTTAGAGTAGCTGATAAGTATATGTGCTGAAAAGCACTTTTAACTACTGAAGTTGATTTAAAAAATAAGCAGTTACGTGTTCGGATAAAAGTGCTGAAATTAATAATAAGCAACTAAAAAATTAGGTATACAAATATTTTTGTTTAAAAAGAAGTATTTTAGGGATAAAATAGTAAATAGTTTGGTCAAACCTAAAGTGCTTATAAGCTGAAATTTGATAAGTTGGGGGAGACCAACTTATGGTTTTTGGCTTATTTTTGGCTTATAAGCACTAACTTATAAGTACTTTTAATTTTACCAAACGCGTAGATAAACCAAAAAGTGATTATAAGCCAGTTTGACCAGCTTATAAGTTTAGTTACATCATCAATCTCTTTATCTTTTATGGGTAAACATCATTCAAATATGGTAATAGTTGGTATTGCGCCATCTATGGAAAGTACTATTCATTTGAATCGAGTCCGAATAGACTCATCTTTGGGATTTTTGCAAGATTCCGGCTATGTACATCAAAGGCGAGGGAATGTCTCTTCGATTCAGACACATCTCCGTTGATTCCTACTTTACTAGGGCTTGCGCCACTCCTTTCCCTAATCCGATTTAAAATCGGTTTGCATGTGGCATTTTTTCTTATTCTGTGTGATCTTTTTTCTTTCCTTATTTGCTCACCTGATACTAGTACTATATAAAAACCCTCCCCTCTCCCCTTAGAAGCGAACCCTAGGTCGTCACTCACTCATCTCTCACTTTCACTCGTTGATTCTAATTGCTCTATTATTCTCTAATTTTGTTACTTGTTCTGGTTGATTTGTGGCCGACTCAACGCCAAGGTAACATGTTATAGATCTTTAAAACCTTTGCAGCATAAGGATTGGTTCGGATCCTTGGAGGTCTTCGTGAACTCTGATTTTCCGGGGTTCAAAGGTTCTGGGAATGCAAATTGGAACTCTTTTAATTTCTATTGCTTGTTTTTGTTATCATCTTGACTGGTTAGTATTCTTAGCTACTCTGCTTTTTCCTGCTTAATAGTAGAATTTGTTGTGAATAGTCTTTCAATCATGTTCTTGTCTTAACTTTCTTAGTCAAAGCATGCTCATTGGAAAACCTTTGTCGCTGAATCATCTCATGGAGTTTAATTATTGATGTTCATTGTTAGAATCATGATTGTGCATGATGATTGTTTGTATGATCGGACTTAGCCAACTAATTGGATATTAATAAGGTTCAGGGGGCTATTTGGATTTAGTGTTCAACTTGCCACACTTTGATTATTTGCATTATGATTTCCACACCAGTTTATTTATTCTACTGTTAGTGACTTGTTAATTGTTGTTAAACTCAAAATATGATTGAAATTGGTTAGGATTGATGGGGTATAAGTTACAGATTCATCTCGCCTGTTTGTTTCTTCCCAAATTGACAAGAGATCTTGTATGTGCTCTTTTGCCATGTTATGTTAGATCCTAAGTTTGCCCAAATTCATATTCCTTCTCTTTTTAATCATTAGTAAGGCCATGTTTAAGTTCGGTGGTGGGTATGGTTATCTATAATTTCTAAAGACCTTCGTCCTTCTTGTTGATTTTGCACGACTACTTTATAATAATTAACTGGCCTATAGACCTTTAGCCACTCGTATGGTGCAAATTCTCTGGTACAATATGACTTGGTTTAATGATTTTTTTTTGTACTAGCAACGAGCATGATAGGATATAAAACACACTACCTTGCTCTTCCTTTTGTGTTGCTTGTTTGAAATCCTGCTCTTCACATCTTGTTGAATGATTAAGTGCTTAAAATATGCATTGTGTGTCAATCATGCGCACATAAAAGGTCTGCCTATAGGGGAATACATGTTTAATTGATTCTAGTCACCTAAAATTGTTAGGAAGCCATTAGTATGGGTTGTTTGAGCTTTGCCTTTGAGATCAAGCGGGTATCACACTTAACATGCCACATTTCATTGCCGTTGGGTTATAAGTGTGACTTATGGGCCTCATCCATTTTGTGGAAATTTTGAAGGCTCAGATACACCTGGGTACGTATTGTATTTAGTCATTAGGCCTGCGGCTAGTGCATGTCTTTGTCTTTTGTCTTTTTCTGTTGGGCCTAATAGTTTTGGGGATATAATGGATGTTGGGGTCAGGTAGTTTATTCTTTAGAAAGTATGCCTCTAGGTTTTCATTTTCATTAAGGGTAGAAAATATACCTATAGGTCTTTAAATTCCTAAGTGCTACCTGTCAATAGAAAACATACTTGTAGGATTTACTTTTCAAGCATGTTCTCTCTTTGCTCAGTCCATTTTTGAAAGCGTGATTACAAACCTCTAACTTGTATGGTTGTGTGTATCGTGTAGATAACCTTCCTATATGATCTAATAATCCAACACCATAGCCTAGATAACATGCCTATAGACTTAATCATTGTGCATAGGTACCATGCTCATAGAATTTGACATTCGCTTAGAAACCATGCTTATAAGAATGCAAGTAATAGCTTATGCTATTCGGTTATCTGATCACTTAACTGACTTGTACCCACTAAGTCTTTAATTACGTAAAAATTCTGCATATAGGACTTAATAGCAAAATCCTGCTCTTGTATGTCCTGAACTGTCCACGACTGAAAGTTTTGTTCTTGCTATGACTTTCACACAGAGATCATGCTATAGGATTAATGTCTTTACTTTGGCGATTTACACCAATCGCTGTTGCAACCAGTAACTCATAGTTTTCACCTAGAAATCATATTATAAGCATAAACAAATTAATGTAATGGTGCAAATTAGTTTAGGAAAATCTGTCCAACATACCACCACACTTAGAAATCATGATCATAGGGTATAATCTGTTTTGCCGACCTAATACGACGACAGATTAATTATACCACACCTAATCCCTGTGTAACACCTTTAAAATCAGTTTTTTAGCAATATTCTTTTTATTTATATTTGAGTCTATATGGGAGATGAATGTGAGCCTCTTACATGCTAATTTCACTCTTTGAAGTCCTATATGTTCTTCTTATTTGGTGCCTAGTTTTAAATTTTGAGAAACCTCATGTTTGAGTCTAAAACTATCCCTATAGCTGTCAAACACTTCCAGGACTATAGGAAAATGATGGGTAGGCGCCCATAAGGTACGATTTAAAATTGATTTAGTACGCATTAGGTAAACATCTTGAAGATAGTAATTAGGTAGTTGGAGATAATAGTCTGTGCTCACTCCTGGGCCATAGGAAAGTTATGGGTAGACACCTATAGGGTACGATTTAGAATCGATTTAGTAACACATTAGGTAAACATCTTGAAAATAGTAATCAGGTAGCTGGAGATAATAGTCTATGCTCGTTGGATAATATGAGCAACCATTATACCTAAGGTTACGAAGAATTATTTATATTGCATGGGATGATCCTTTAGGTTTAAAAATTTAGTACACCCTCACTACCACCACCATTATGCTTGATTATTCATGCATATCCGATATTCCATCAAGTCTTAGTGATTTGCATTGTTTAAAAGAATCTAGGATTTGTTTAAGTAGTCCTAAGTTTTGAACGTCTTTGTAATCAAAGGTGTAACGACCCGACTGGTCATTTTGAGTATCTACACTTTGCTTGGTAATTTGAGACCTCGAGTATCTCCGCATGATATATTATGACTTGCGTAAAGTGTCGGTATTGGTTTTCAAGTTATCCGGAATCGATTTGGAAGAATAAACTTCAAGAGTTTAGCTCTAAGTTGGAAGAATTGTCCAAGTTTGACTTTTTAGCATTGGACCTCGGAATGGAGTTTCGTCAGTTCCATTAGATCCGTTGGGTGATTTTGGACTTAGGAGCGCGACCGAATTGTAATTTAGAGGTCCGTGGTCAAATTAGTCTTGAAATGGATTTTTGGAAGTTTGACCAGGAGTTAACTTTTTGGTATCGGGATCAGATTTTGATTTCGGAAGTTGGAGTAGGTTTGTATTGGAAAAATTGACTTGTGTGAAAAACTTGGGGTCAATTGGAGGTGATTTGATAGGTTTCGGCATCAGTTATAAAAGTTAAAGTTTCAAAGTTCATTGATTTTGATTTGAGGTGCGATTTGTCGTTTTGAGGTTATTATGCATGATTTGAAGCTTCAAGTAGGTTCTTTTTGTCATATAGAACTTGTCTGCAAAATTTGGCTCCATTTGGAGTCGATTTGATAAGGTTCAGACGCTTGGTTGCGATTCTAGAAGTTCTTGAAATTTAGTTTGATCTTCGTGCGTTTGGCGTCCGATTCGTGGGTTTAGAGGTTATTTTGTTGATTTGATTGCGTGAGCAAGTTTGTGTTGTGTTTTTGGACCTAGATGCATGGTTAGTTTGGAGCCTCTCGGGTGAGTTTCAGAATGATTTTTATGGTTTTTGAGTAGTGGTACTGGCATTATCGCATTTGCGATGTTTTAGTCACAAATGCGACAGACGCAATTGCGTAAAAACTTCTCGTTAAGGATAAAGTGAGTAAAATGAAAATTTTAAAGTTAAATTATTTCTAGATATAGAAGTGTGTTATTTTGGAACGGATATTTAAATTGAAACGGAGGGAGTAAGATTTCTAATCAATATAAATATAGTTAAACAAAAAGGCAGAGAGGAGAAGAGAGTTTTATTTATATTTGAGCAATATATGGATTAAATTAAAAGAGATAGTTTTTGGTAAATAAAATTTCTTGGTAAGGATAGTTTTTGTCTAGATTTTTTATTTTTGGCTATTGCTTTTGTTTCCTAAAAAAATGAAATTACTAGTTTCTTCCCACCAAAATCACTTTTAAATTTTGACCAAATACCTCAAATTTTCAAAAAAAATAAAATAAAATACTTTTATTGTAAAAAGTGATTTTAACTTGCTAGAAATTTTGCCCAAAACATGCTAAGTCAGGCTTTTCCATCCACTTGTCTAAGTGTTGGTGAATGCCGTTGTTTCTAACTTCCTGTAACTTTGGCCAACCAAAACATGGTAAGTTAGGTTTTTTTTATCCACGTGTTTAAGCGTGCAATTGTTTGGTACCTATATTGGCGAGAGAGAGTGTAAAATATGTTGTAGAATAACACAAATTGGCCTATCAGTGTGCCACAATATACAAATTACCTTATTTTGTACTCCAATATCAGTGTAAATTACATTAAACACAGCTGCGATGTGACTCAACCGCAAATACACCTCATGTATTTTAAAATGAAGCACAAAAGATATGCGTAATCAAGCAACTGGCAAAGGATAGCTTTGGCTTGGATAATAATTAGTTTCAACAAGGTGTAACAATCTACTAGATAAGAATTGTTGATTTATTTAATGAGATGGTGATTAATTCCATAAAAACGTGATGTTACTGGTTTAACGGTGTATTAGCTAACCGATACTCGTACTTGGACATCACTTCATGCTCTCTTTTTCCACACACTTCACTAACAGGGATAGCATCTGTGATTTCCTTCACATCTTCTGCTGTAAGCTTCACTGCTAGGGATTGAACATTGTCATTTAAGTTCTTAATCTTTGTTGTTCCTGCAACATATTAGAATTATGCTTACAAGGTCAGACAATATGCCGCTAGACTAGATTTTCACTTAATCCAAGAGGAACCAATTCTTTAATTTCGCTTTTTCCTAATATGAACATATAGTGGCGAAGCTAGGAATTTTTTCAATGGTATTCAAATTTGAAAGAAGTGAAAAAAAAATTCCCGACAAAAAGTGTTCAATATGTGTTATATATCTTTAAAACGACAATTTTTCGACAAAGGGTGTGACCATGTGGCTTCACCACTGTGAACATATTGCAGTTAACAAAGAAGGTATATCCTACCAGGTATCGGAACCACAGCATCTCCCTGATGCAGAAGCCACGCTAAAGCTAGTTGAGGAGGTGTGCAACTATGCTTTGCTGCTAAGTTAGAAAATCGTGAGTACAGAACTTTGTTCTTCTCCAAATTCTCTCCACTAAACCTTGGATGCGAACCCTAACAAAATAGAGAGTGAAATTACATTAACCGAACTCCCAGTCATGTTTACCAAACCTTGCACATAACATATTTAAACAGATGGTAGAATGAAATAAGGAGTTTTAAAGGAGTATTATGCAGTAAGAAGATATTATCAAAGCAAAAAACAAGCTGTATTTAAAATGGATATGAGACCAAAAATATGTATATGAGAGTATACGTTATGCTTTCAGGTCCAACATCACAACATATACTATTGAAATTCCTATCTAAGATGGATATGCATTCTTAAAAAATTAGACATATTTAGAAATCACATTCAACAGAGGGTGCGAAAATGAGAGAGAGTCACTTGAGATGGTTTGGTTATGCTTTATGTAGACCTCCATATGCATACATGGGTGAGACACTGATGATTAAAGGTAATAAAAGTTACGAAGTAGACCTAGATTAACATGGGGGTAATTCTCTCAAAACAATAATCTCTCTTTGAATCAACAGGGATATAACTAAGTAGGTGTTTGGATATTAAAATCGTAATTTTTGAAAAAAAAATAGTATTCGGAATTAAGTTAAAAAATGATATTTGGAATTTGAAATTATGTTAGGATATGCATTTCACTTGAAAAACTATTGCAGTTTGGTGAATGGGGAAACAAAAACTGCTGAGAATTTTGAAAAAGTGGTCAAAATCACTTTTTGGATTTTAAAAAACTCATTTTCGAATAAATTCCAAAAATTTGCAAAATTTCATGAACAAACACGTTTTGAAGAAAAAAAATTCGAAAAAAGGAAATCTTTTTTATGGACAAACGGGTCCTACAGAACTAATAGAAGTAAAGGATCCATATATGAGGTAGTTGGGATTTAGTCTTAGTTGTTGCTGTTACACTTGCAGTAAGTCCAGAGTTTGTTAGGAGTCTCTTTATTCTTTTTTGGGACATGTATTTTGCTGAGATACAAGTCCTTGTGCGGATAATATGAGATTTAGAGAACTCATAATTTGTCTCAATAAAAGAAACAATAAGCTAGTGTTGGAATGAAAGAAGACTGAATTATAAAGCAAAACGATCAGAGAAGATTCATATAGTTGACCCCAACTAGTTGAGATTGAGGAATAGTTAATTCTGCACAGAAAACTAACTCATCCATATCTTGGACTAAGTTTGCGGGAATAAAGAAGAGGTGACATATGAGCGATGACCATGCAGTCACTTAGTCTCAACTCTTCAAACCCTCGTAGATTTATTATGCACTATGATGGTTATACCAAACAAGAGAAGGAGAATGATGAATACTTCATTTAAGGGAAATAAATCCGAGAGGAGCTGATACCTAACAGATACTAGCAACTACTGCAATTACTTACCATCAAACTTTCCGCAGGCAAGCTTTCTGTGACTGCTTTCCCACCAAAGAAGCCATGACCTAGGGGGCTATATGCAACAATCCCAATGCCCAGTTCCCTATATTAAGAAGGCAGAGAAGATATTAAGAAAGATTGAGGAGTTCTGTTCTGCTACCTATCAAATCTTGATCAATAACAAAACCAAGACTATAAACGAAAAATAGTGAGATCCAAAAAACAAGTTATGGTTTCATATAATTCAACAATGTTGATCTTCATCATATCTTAATTTTTTGAGAGATAGAAAAGTTATCAAGTTCGAACATACCTGCAAAGCGGAATAACATCCTCTTCTATCTCACGAGTCCAAAGAGAATATTCCATTTGTACAGCAGTGATGGGATGAACTGCATGTGCCCTCTTAATTGTGTCCACACTGGCTTCAGATAAGCCAATGTACCTAATCTTGCCCTCCTCCACTAGCTTCTTGAGTTCCCCCATCTTTATTCACATGAAGTTGATTCAAGAAAGTAAAGTTTCTCTACAGCATGTTAACTACCAGAGGCAAGAACAAGGATAAAACTTAATACTTACAGTTTGCTCTATAGGCACAGATGTATCTGTCCGATGCTGATAATATAGATCGATGTAGTCCACATCAAGCCGCTTGAGACTTTCTTCACAGCATTGCCTGACATAATCTGGAGTACCTTTGACTTGAAACTGAAGGTAGTCCTCCGAAAATATACACCCAAATTTGGTCGCCAGTTGGACTTGCTCACGAGGAAGCTGCTTCAGTGCCTGATTATTCCAAAAAGACCATTTATGAATACAAAATCAATGTTCATATGACAGCTAAAGAATAGGTACAAGTCTCAGCAACATTGGGTGATTATATTGGTTCTAAATCTTCAAATGATCGATGATGCATTGATTGACATAAAAATATTGAACAGTGCACTGATCCAACATGCATTACAACCTCAGTGCTGTTTTCTTAGCCTTGTTTTCTCATCAAAGAAACATACCTTTCCCACCATTATCTCATTGTGACCACCATGACCATATACATTTGCTGTGTCAAAGAAGGTAATGCCTTTGTTGAATGCTTCCTTTAATATTGAGCATCCGGCTTCATGTGACAAAGGAGCATTCAATATGCCAGAAAGTCCTCCACAACCAAAGCCTAGACCCGATACCTGGAAAATGATCAGGTGAAGATTTAAAGCTTCGAGCATAGAAGTAAAACCTTGGATTTCTTTCAATAGTAGAAATAAGGGTTAGAAAGAGTTTTTTTTATTAAATTTCAATAGGAGGGGTATAATACATAGGTGGGATTCAATCTCTCACCATATGGTGAAGGATGAGGAGCTCACACCATGACACTATGTGAACTACCCTCTAACACCGGGTTTGAAAGAGTTTATGATCCGATCTATGAGTAGCAATCTCTCAGTTAATTGAACTGTTGGAGGGTGATAATTGAGCATATACAAAATAACTAACGTATAACCAAAGGCAGTAGAGTACTCATCATTGTTAAGGAAACGAAACGGAGGAGCAACAATGAATACTGCCTCTGTAAAGGCATCAAATTTCAATCAAAGGGCAATCTGAAATAAACTCACAAGGAATTCATTAAAGATAAACTCAATTATGATACAATCAAATATAGCTACAATCGTAGTAGCATAATCTTCTTTCCTCCTCTCACGTAAAAGTCTTAAATATCTATTATTACTAAACAAAAATGAAAACAAACATAGTAATACTAAAATTTCAAGACCTTAACTTTAACTTCAAAACAAGTAGAATAGAAAATTGGTCAGATGAAAAATATATCTGAAATTGAACTTTAGGTTATACATACTTATCCAAACAAATTCATGAAACACTAATTGGTTGTCACCACGCACAAAAAGAAAAAAAAAACACTCTTCTGCTCTCACTTCTGTGATCAGTAATTGCAGATCAATATGAAAACACTAGTTATTCAAAACCCGAAGGGAAATAGAAATCAGAGCTAGAATACTTGCAATTACCTCCAGGCCTTGGGTACCCAATTTGAGTCTTGGAATTTGGATTAGTGGGTTGTGCTCCATTTTCCGTGCAGACTGCTAAATTCCAGCACCAAATGCTTAAAAGAAGAAGGAAAAAAAAGCTACTCAATTGTAGATACTTGGACATGATAATCTTAGAGAATCCGAAGGAGTTGAGAGTTGAGGAGTCGTTTTTTTTCTTTCTGGTGAAGTGGTGATTGATTGCTATGTGGCACGGAGCACTGATTTATTGATAATTATAGCCCGCGTAGCTTCTAAAATAGATTATTTTGAGAAGTATTTTTTGAAAGTACTTTTTAGAAAAATTATTTTTGATGAGAAGTAATTTGTATTTGGCTAATTAATTTGAAAAATATTTTTGAGCAATAATCAATGTTTGACCAAACTTTTAAAAACTATTACTAAGTGTATTTTTCTCAAAAGTGCTTCCCTGAAAAGTAGTTTTGAAGAAGAGCTTTTTTATGTAAACATAAATATGAACAAAAATAATGTTCAAAATCTGAAAAATATTCCAGTATATTATACTGGAACTCCATTATATTATACTGGAGTTACAGTATAATATACTGGACTTCCAACATAATATATTAGAGTTTCGGTATAGTATACCGGTCCCGCATAATATGTTGCACAGGTGCTCCAATCTCCAGTATATTATGCTGAAATTTTCTGCGTGTTGGAGTTGCAGCATAATATGTTGGAAGTTCATACACATGTGCACCAATTTCCAGTATATTATGCTGAAACTTTCCGTATTGCAACAAAATAGTGATTATTTTTTAATGACTCTACAAATACTAGCTAGCCCGTGCTATTTTTTCGCTTTTGATTTGCCTTATTCTGTTGTTTGCGTTTGTACGCGTAATTTTTTCTTGAGATATTGGACTTCTTTTTCCAAAACCTTTTTGTTCAAGTTTTTTCAATTTCTTTTTCAAGCAATGGCTGTAGTGTGTTTTGGCAAAAAAGTTCTTTCCACAAAAATTTTGCGAAATTTTCAATAAATAGCCTTCTTCTTATTTCTCTTGCAATTGATGGATCATTTAGACCAAGACCTAAAGATTATTTTTGGAACTTCTTCATATATATATATATGTATGTTTACTCTGTATAGAATGTTACTAAAGTTTGATACAAAATATATACAAATTAGGTCGAAATCTACACAATTTATCTT
>MU741125.1:0-20783 GCA_026770625.1 Nicotiana glauca | reverse complement strand
ATTTTTTTTTTTTTTTTTTTTTTTTTTTGTGTACAGAATCCAGTAAAAAAATACAATTTGCATACAATGTGTATATAATTATGTTAGTTATTTATATTTCGCTTGTTGTTTCTATACCGAAATACAAACTATATACAATTTATTTATATCTTATTCTTTTTCGAGTTTCTATCTGAAATTGTAACCAAAACCACCTCGAATCTTCACAAAATTCTTTCAAAATTAAGATAGAAACTCCAAAGAATATTTTTAATTATGTGCAGCAACACCCAATTCAAACAAATAACAATTTTACAAAATTTAATATTTGAATTTAAAACTTCAAAACTTTTTAATGGCCATCCATGAATATATGTAATGGATTAACATGATTTCCAATTCAATTTGCTCGCTTCTAATTTAGAAGCTAAAGGGAAAAGCTTTTGCCAGGAAAGCTAGAATTCTTTATCACCTTTTGCACCTTCAGTGAGTCCTCGAGCAAGTCCTCCAAGTGCGCCAGACTTCCTTAGCTTAAGCTGCAAAGCGATCATGATGTCCATGGGTTGACGAGAGCAAAATGGTTAAAAGAAAACAGTTACCATCCATTATCCATTAAAAAATGGGTTGCATAATGAACTTTATTAACAACGGGTCAAATATGGATAAGAACCATATTATCCACTTAGGAAATGGATAATTAGTGGATCTAACTTTTATATTTGTAAAGTCTCAAATTTGGGTTTCTCAAGTTAGGAAGACTAAGAATTCTCCCAAAAGTGATCATATATGCAAGAAGTCACGGATAACCTATTTTTTTATTCGTATTAAATATGGGTCGGATCGGATAATTTATCCGTTTGTCATTACCCATTTTCGAACCGACCCGCCTATTTGCCACTCCTATCCACAGGCTCCCCGAGTGTAGGAGTTTTGGCAATTAGAATATTGGATGAGGAAGAAGAGGGAGAAAATAGGAAAGATTAAATTCTAATACATTATTTTGTATATAATTAATAAATTATCATTCAACTTGTTGTCACGATCCCAAATATCGATCGTGATGACGCCTATCACACTACTAGGCAAGCCGACAAACTCATACTCACAACCCATTTACCAATACCATTAAGCCATTCTCTAGCATAAGATTTAAACGCGAATTCATTATAAATATAAAAAGGGATAGAAAATATGCGGAAAACCAACATAGCAATGCTACACAACCCACACTAATCTGGTGTCACGAGTCCAGATCCTCTAATACAAGCCTGAACAACCTACTATATAGATAGTCTAGGAATGCAGAAAAGTAATGAGATAGAAGGGAGAAATCAGGGCTGCGGATGCCAAGCAGCTACCTCGAAATCCCCGACAAATACTGAACGGCTGATAAAACTCTCACTCAGCCCCTGAAACACCTGGATCTGCATACAATGTGCAGGGAGTAATGTCAGTACTCTGACCCAGTGAGTAATAAACATAAATAATGGTCGAAAGTAAGAAAACACAGGAAAACACAAGGCATTTTATACTGAAGCAGTAAAAATCACTTAAAACCCATAAATCAGTGAAGAATCACGTAAAATCCCTTTTTTTCAACAAGTAAAATAAGTAATTAATAGGTAAAAATAAATAGAAGTTCGCCCCTCGGACACAGTATTAGCAAATCCGCCCATCGGGCAACAACTCAGAATAGTACCAGCCCCTCGGGCTCCATCTCAGAACAATACCAGCCTTTCGGGCTCAATCTCACATCACAATAGGTACCCGCACTCACTGAGGGTGTGCAGACTCCTGGAGGGGCCCCTTACGGCCCAAGCGCAATATCAAGCCACCTCGTGGCATCAAATCTAGGCCCTCGACCTCATATCAATCAAGCCACCTCGTGGCGTATATGTGTATCTCAGGCCCTCGTCTTCATATCAATATCAATGTTCCTCACAACATAGGCCCTCGGCCTTACTCAGTCCAAAAATCATCACAAGCCCCTCGGGCATTAGTAAAACAGTATTTTCAGCCCAAACATTATTTAAAATATCATTTAAGTCTTAAAACTGAGAAAGAGTAGCTGAATAGTAAAACAACAAAAATTATGAGGACTGAGTTCAAGTATTAAATCAAAACAGTCAGGAAAAATATCAGTAAATAGCCTCGAAGGGTTCAAATAAATGGCACTAGGCCCAAATATGGCTTTCAGCCCATTTCATGATGAAAACAAATAAGTCTTAGTCAAATACGCGGTAAAATTATCAACCGGGATAGACTAAATCACAATCACCAATAGTAAACGATCCCATACTCGTAATTGAGCGTGTGCTTCACCTCAATATAGCACTACGATGTGCAAATCCGTGGTTTCAAACCCTCAGGACATCATTTAGATTCATTACTCACCTCGAACCGGCTAAATCTCTAGCTCGCGATGCCTTTTCCCCTCGAATCGACCTCCACGCGCATCGAATCTATCCAAAATCATAATGAATACATCACAATATGCTAAGAAAATAAAGCCCAAGCGAAAACAATCGAAAATACCAAAAATCCCAAAATTAGCAAAACCCGAGCCCTGGACCCACTTCTTGAAACTCAGAAATTTTTACATCAACAGGTTCCTTATCTTCTGAAGAGTTCATACATACCAAAAGTTCTCAAATCCGACCTCAATTGGTCCTTCAAATCCCCAAATCAAATTTCAAATCCCAAGCCCTACTTCTTCCATTTTTAGCTTAAGTTCTATGATTTTCTAGGTAGATTTCACAATAGAAACGAGTTTTAGGATAAAAAATCTTACCTCCAATCGATTCCCCTTGAATCCCTCTTTAATCTCCACCAAGAAGCTCTCAAAATGATTAACTATGGAGTAAATGAGCCCCAAAGTCGCGGATGAAATAACTTAAAAACTTTCTATCCATGTCTGTTCCCCCTTCTTCACAATCATGGTCAACACCTTGCGATCGCGATGCACAAACTCGCTTTGACCAATAATTCCCTTATGCGAACACGACGTTCCAGACGCGAACGCAATGCCCATTCCACTGAAACCTACGCGAACGCGGAAGCCCTCACGCGAATGCGTAGAATAAATCGGCTTGGACCAATTTGCCTCAAGTCCTTCTTTGCGATCACGTAAACCCACTCGCGAACGCGATGATATCCCTCCTCTAGACTTTGCGAATGAGGCCTAGACCCTTGCGAACGCGTAGCTCCCAGAACTCATCCCCTCCGCGAACGCGAAGGCCAAATTACCTGCAACTGCTGGGCTGATTTTTCTGCAATTTCTCAAATTCCAAAATGGTCTGATTGACCATCCGAAACTCACCCGAGCCCCCCGGGACCTCAACCAAAAGCACCAACACATCCTAAAACCTTATTTAAACTTGTTCCAATCATCAAAATACCTAAAAAAAATATCAAATTACTTAAAACACATCGGATTCAAGCCTAAGTTTTCTAAAATCTTCCGAAATACGCTTTTGATAAAAAACCCAACCAAATCACATCCGAATGACCTGAAATTTTGCACACACATCCCAAATGACGTAACAAAGCTACAACAACTCTTGGAATTCCATTCAGACCCCCGGATCAAAATCTCGCCTACCAATCGGAAATCGCCAAAAATATCAACTTTGCTAATTCAAGCCTAATTATACTCCGGACCTCCAAAACCTATTCCGATCATACTCCTATGTCACAAATCACCTCCTGAAGCTAACCAAACTATCAGAACTCACATCCGAGCCCTCTAACACATAAGTTAACATCCGGTTGATTTTTCCAACTTAAGCCTTCTTAAAAGAGACTAAGTGTCTCATATCTTATCAAATCCTCTCCGAACAGAAACTAATCAACTAGAGCACATAAAACACGAATAACGAAGCATAAAGAAGCAGAAATAGGAGAGACAGAGCGGTAACTCATGAGATGACTGGACGGGTCGTTACATTCTCCCCAACTTAAACAAACGTTCGTCCTCGAACGAGTCAAGAAACATACCTGAAGCCTCAAATAGGTAGGGATATCTGCTCCGCATCTCTCGCTCGGTCTCCCAGGTAGCCTCATCTACGGGCCGACCTCTCCACTGCACCTTCACTGAAGCTATATCCTTTGACCTCAACTTCCGAACCTGACGCTCCAAAATAGTTGCTGGCTCTAATCATAAGTCAAATCACCCTCCAAATGAACCGCGCTGAAACCCAGAATATGGGATGGGTCTCCAATATACTTTCAGAGCATAGAACCATGGAAAATCGGATGCACACTCGACAAGTTGGGTGGCAAGGTAAGCTCATAAGCCACCTCCCCAATCCTCCGAAGTACCTCAAAAGGCCCAATGAACCATGGACTCAACTTCCCTTTCTTTCCAAATCTCATAACACCCTTCGTGGGCGAAACCTTCAATAGGATCTTCTCACCAACCATGTAGGACACATATCGGACCTTCCTGTCCATAAAACTCTTCTGCCTCGACTGCGCTGTACGAATTCTCTCCTGAATTACCTTCACTTTATCTAAAGCATCCTGAACCAAATCTGTCCCCAATAGCCTAGCCTCACCGGGCTCGAACCAACCAACTAGATATCTACACCGCCTCCCGTACAAAGCCTCATATGAAGCCATCTGAATACTCGACTGGTAGCTGTTGTTATAAGTAATCTCTGCAAGCGGCAGAAACTGATCCCATGACCCTCCGAAATCGATAACACAAGTACGTAGCATATCCTTTAATATTTGAATGGTGCGCTCAAACTGCACGTCCGTCTGAGGGTGAAAAGTTATGCTCAACTGCACCTGAGTACCCAACTCTCACTGAACAGACTTCCAAAACTAGGAAGTAAACTGAGTGCCCCGATCTGAAATGATGGAAACTGGGACACCATGCAACCGAAAAATCTCCCGAATATATATCTCTACCAACCACTCTGAAGAATAAGTAGTACAGATAGAAATAAAGTGCACAGACTTGGTCAGCCTATCCACAATCACCAAAATAGCATCGAACTTCAAAGTCCGAGGAAGTCCAACAACAAAATCCATAGTGATCCTCTCCTACTTCCACCAAGGAATAACCATCTGCTGAAGCAAGCCACCTGGCCTCTAATGCTCGTATTTCACCTGCTGACAATTGATACACCAAGCTACAAACCCCACAATGTCTTTCTTCATTATTCTCCACCAGTAGTGCTGCCTCAAATCCTGGTACATCTTCGCGGTGCCCGGATGAATGGAATACCGCGAGTTATGGGCCTCCTCCAATATCAACTCTCGAAGCTCACCTACATTGGGCACACAAATCTATCCCTGCATCATCAACACTCCATTGTCACCAATGGTCACATACCTAGCATCATCATGCTGAACTCTATCCCTAAGGAAAAGTAAATGCGGATCATCATATTGGCGATCTCTGATGCGATCATATAAAGAATACCGAGAAACTACACAAGCCAACATCCGACTGGGCTCAGTAATATCCAACCTCACCAACTGATTGGCCAAAGCCTGAACATCAACGCAAGAGGTCTCTAACCAATTGGAATATATGCCAAACTCCCCATACTCACTGCCTTTCGGATCAAAGCATCGGCCAACACATTGGCCTTTCCCGGATAGTGATATCATAATCCTTAAGCAACTCCAACAAATGCTAAAGACTGCGATGATCGGTGAATACCTCACAAGACACGCCATACAAGTAATGCCTCCAAAACTTCAATGCGTGAACTATGGCAGCCAACTCCAAATCATGAACGAGATAGTTCTTCTCGTGGGGATTCAACTGACGAGAAGCATATGCAATAACTCTACCCTCTTGCATCAACACACAACCAATCCCTACTCTCGAAGCATCATAATACACTGTATATGAACCTGAAGCTGATGGCAAAACCAATACTGGAGCTATGGTCAAAGTTGTCTTGAGCTTCTAAAAGCTCTCCTCACACTCGTCCAACCATACAAATGAACAAACCGGTGATAATAGCCTGCCAAACCAAGAAAACTACAAATCTCAGTAGCTGAGGACAGTCTGGGCCAACTCTACACCGCCTCTATATTTTTTGGATCAACCTGAATTCCCTTACTGGACACAACATGCCCTAAGAATGCCAATGAACTGAGTCAAAACTCACACTTGGAAAACTTTGCATAAAGCTTCTCCTCCCTCAATCTCTGTAATACAACCCTCAAATGCTCCGCGTTCTCCTCCTGACTATGTGAATATACCAAAATATCATCAATGAAGACTATGACAAATGAATCAAGATAAGGCTGGAACACGCTGTTCATCATATGCATGAACGCTGCTAGGGAATTGGTCAGCCCAAAAAACATAACCAGGAACTCATGGTGACCATATCTGGTCCTGAAGGTTGTCTTAAGAATAGCTAAATCCCTGATCTTCAACTGGTGATAACCTGAACGGAGATCAATCTTGGAGATTACCCTCGCTCCTTGAAGCTGGTCGAATAGATCATCAATGCGAGGCAAAAGATACTTGTTCTTAATTGTTACCTTGTTCAATTGCCTATAGTCAATGCACATTCTCATTGTGCCATCCTTCTTCTTCACAAATAGAACCGGCGCACCCCAAGGTGACACACTAGTACGGATGAACCCCTTATCTAGGAGTTCCTGAAGCTGCTCCTTTAACTCCTTCAACTCCTCTGGTGCCATACGATACGGTAGAATAGAAATGGGTTGAGTGCCTGACACTAGGTCAATACCAAAATAAATATCCCTATCCAGTGGCATACCCGACAGGTCTGCAGGAAATACATCAGGGAAGTCCCTCACAACTAGAGAAAAATCAATACTGGGAGCCTCAGCTCCAACATCCCTCACAAAGGCAAGATACGAGAGACAACCCTTCCCAACCATATGCTGGGATTTCAAGAAAGAGATCACTCTACTGGGAACATAATCAGTCACACCACGCCACTCGATCCGCGGTACACCCGGCATAGCCAAAGTGACTGTGTTAGCATGACAGTCTAGAATACTACGACACATAGATAACCAATCCATGCCCAAAAATCCACCATACTCAGTTATAAAAGATCAACTCGGGTCTCCAAACCCCCAATAGTCACCACACATGACCGGTACACACGGTTTACAATAATAGTATCGCCCACCGGGGTAGATACATGAATAGTTAATGCAAGAATCTCATGGGGCGTACCCAAATAATGAGCAAAGTATGATGAAACATAAGAAAAGATGGATCATAGATCAAATAATATAGAGGCATCCCTATGGTAGACCGAGACAATACCTGTAATAACAACATCAGAAGCAGTAACATCAAATCTGCCTGGAATAGCATAGAAACAGGCATGACCGCCCCCTGATCAACCTCCCCCTCTTGGGCGACCCTTGGCTGACTGACCTCCACCCCTAGTTGGCTGAGCGGGTGGTGGCGAAGCAACTTGTGCTGAATCTAAAGACTGACCCCTCTGTTGGGATGAACTGGAAGCACAACGAGGACACTGCCTCCACATGTGGCCCACCTTGCCACACTCATAATAACTCCCAGGTGCTGGAGAAGGGGACCGAAAGGAACCTCTCGCACCGGAGTGACTAGCAGATGCACTCGGCATAGAAGAACCCTGAGCTGATGGGGCACGAGATGAACTCTGAGCTGGGAGGGTGCTGAGTGATGACTGGCCCTTCTGAGACCCATGATAACCACAACCTGAAGATGCCTCGCGATACTCTGGGCGAGCTGACTGAGCAGGCCTGAATGAACGTCCTCTACCATGCTGAAACTAGCCCCTCGAAGGAGCACCACTATAGCTGCCAGATCCTCGAGGCCTCTTGGCCTCCCTCTCCTATCTCTCCTGACGGCGAACCGACTTAATTTCAGGGGCGATATCAACTACCTCCTCGAACGTAGCACCAGATACGCTCTCTCGGGTTATAAGAATACGGAGCTGATAAGTAAGACCATCAACAAGTCTCCTGATCCTCTCTCGATCTGTCGGAACCAATCATATGGCATGACGAGCCAACTCAGAAAATCTCGACTCATACTGTGACACGATCATCTCCCCTGTTGCAACCACTCAAACTGTCTACGCAGCTTCTCCCTGCGGGACTTTGGTACATACTTCTCCAGGAAGAGAACGGAGAACTGTTGCCAAGTGAGAGGCGCTGTACCAACATGCCTATGCCTCTCATACGCCTTCCACAAAGTGAAGGCAGCCCCATAAAATTGAAAGGTGGAAAATGCCACACCACTAGTCTCAAGAATCCCTACTGTACCAAGCATCCGCTGGCACTTATCTAAGAAACCCTAGGCATCCTCGCCCTCTGCACCGCTGAATGCCCGAGACTGGAGTCTACCAAACCTCTCAAGTCGCCGCTGATCATCATCCGATATAACCGGTACTACAAACTCCTGGACTGGTGTAACCGATTGGGCTGAAGGTGCCCCCGGTGTCTGGAGTCCCTGCACACCTGATCAGGGATCTGGATCTCTCCCCCGGTCTGTGAAGTGGTTGCAGATGTAGTAGCTGAAACTGCCTGAGCCAAACCAGTACACACTGACAAGATCTAAGCTAAAGTCTCCTGAAGGCCTGGAGTCACAATAGGCACAATTGGTGCCTGAACTGGTGCTGCTGGAGCATCCATAGCTGGAGCCTGACCCTGAGCTGGTGCTGCTGGAGCATCCATGTGAGTACTCCGATCCAGTGAGTAATAAACATAATTAAAGGCTGAAAGTAAGAAAACACAGGAAAACAAAAGGCATTCTATACCCAAGCAGTAAAAATCACTTAAAAACCATAAATCAGTGAAGAATCAGGTAAAATCCCCTTTTTCTACAAGTAAAATAAGTAATTAATAGGTAAAAACAAATAGAAGTTCGCCACTCGGGCACAGTATCAGCAAATGCGCCCCTTGGGCAACAACTCAGAATAGTACCAGCCCTTCGGGCTCAATCTCAGAACAATACCAGCCCCTCGGGCTCAATCTTACATCACAATGTGTACCCGCACTCACTAAGGGTGTGCAGACTCCTGGAGGGGCCCCTTACGGCCCAAGCGCAATATTAAGCCACCTCGTGGCATCAAATCTAGCCCCTTGGCCTCATATCAATCAAGCCACCTCGTGGTGTATATGTGTATCTCAGGCCCTCGGTCTCATATCAGTATCAATGTTCCTCACAACATAGGTCCTCGGCCTTACTCAGTCCAAAAATCATCACAAGCCCCTCGGGCATTAGTAAAACAATATTTTCAGCCCAAATATTATTTAAAATATCACTTAAGTCTTAAAATTGAGAAAGAGTGGTTGAATAGTAAAACAGTGAAAATTATCAGGACCGAGTTCAAGTATTAAATCAAAACAGTGAGGAAAATATCAGTAAATAGCCCCAAAGGGTTCAAATAAATGACACTAGGCCCAAATATGGCTTTCAGCCCAATTCATGATGAAAACAAATAAGTCTCAGACAAATACGCGGTAAAATCATCAATCGGGATGGACAAAATCACAATCCCCAATAGTAAACGATCCCATACTCGTCATTGAGCATGTGCTTCACCTCAATATAGCATTACGATGTGCAAATCCGGGGTTTCAAACCCTCAGGACATTATTTATATTCATTACTCACCTCGAACCGGTTAAATCTCTAGCTCACAATGCCTTTTCCCCTCGAATCGGCCTCCACGCGCGTCGAATCTATCCAAAATCAGAACGAATACGTCACAATATGTTAAGGAAACAAAGCCCAAGCGAAAATAATCAAAAAATACCAAAAATCCCGAAATTAGCAAAACCCGAGCCCTGAGCCCACTTCTCGAAACACAGAAATTTTTACATCAACGGGTTCCTTATCTTCCGACGAGTTCACAGATACCAAAAGTTCTCAAATTCGACCCCAATTGGTCTTTCAAATCCCCAAATCAAATTTCAAAATCCCAAGCCCTAGTTCTTCCATTATTAGCTTAAGTTCCATGATTTTCTAGGTAGATTTTAAAATAAAAACGAGTTTTAGGTTCAAAAATCTTACCTCTAATCGATTCCCCTTGAACCCCTGTTTAATCTCCACCAAGAAGCTCTCAAAATGATTAACTATGGAGTAAATGAGCCCCAAAATTGCGGATGAAATAACTTAAAAACTTTCTGCCCAGGTCCGTTCCCCCTTCTTTGCGATCGCGGTCAACACCTCGCGATCGCGATGCACAAACTCGCTTTGACAAAAAATTTCCTTAGGCGAACACGACGTTCAAGATGCGAACGCGACGTTCAAGATGCGAACGCGAACGCAAAGGCCATTCCACTTAATCCCATGCGAACGCGGAAGCCCTCACGCGAACACGTAGAATAAGTCGCCTTGGACCAATCTGCCTTCAATCCTTCTTCGTGATCGCATAAATATACCCGCGAACGCGATGAGATCCCTACTCTAGCCTTCGTGAACGCGACCTAGACCCTTGCAAACGCATAGCTCCCAGAACTCAGCCCCTTCGCGAACGCGAGCTCCCTTTCGCGAACGCGAAGGCCAAATTACCTCCAACTGCTGGGTTGATTTTTCTGCAATTTCTCAAACTCCAAAATGCTTTGATTGACCATCCGAAACTCACTCGAGGCCTCCAGGACCTCAACCAAAAGCACCAACACATCCTAAAACCTTATTCAAACTTGTTCCAATCATCAAAACACCTCAAATAACATCAAATTACTAAAACACATCGGATTCAAGCCTAAGTTTTCTAAAATCTTTTGAAATACGCTTTTGATCAGAAACCCAACCAAATCACGTCCGAATGACCTGAAATTTTTCACACATATCCCAAATGACATAATGAAGCTACAACAAATCTTGGAATTCCATTCCGACCCCCAGATCAAAATTTCGCCTACCAATCGGAAATTGCCAAAATATCAACTTCGCCAATTCAAGCCTAATTCTACTCCAGACCTCCAAAACCCATTCCGATCACACTCCTAAGTCACAAATCACCTCCCAAAACTAACCGAACCATCGAAACTCACATCCGAGCCCTCTAAAACATAAGTCAATATCCGGTTCATTTTTCCAACTTAAGCCTTCTTAAAAGAGACTAAGTGTCTCATATCTTATCAAATCCTCTCCGAACACAAACTAATCAACTCGATCACATAAAACACGGGTAACGAAGCATAAAGAAGTAGAAATGGGAGAAACAAAGTGGTAACTCATGAGACGATTGGCCGGGAGTATAGATATGTAAAATATCTTATTTTAGAAAACTAAAAATTTTATGACATAAAGTTTGACCACAATCTAAAATATTTGTAAGTTATTACAAACATTAAATCACAAGCTAATATTTTATGAAGGAGTTAAAATTTATGAGCAAACATGAGTTGTTTTCTAAGAACTATATTTGCACAACTTTTTAAAATAACGACAAAATCTAAATTTAACTATATAATAAGTGAAAGTCCCTTGGTACGACCACGAGCACTTTCGTAAATGTGATATCTAAGATTGGGGCATTACGGTACAAATTGTCTTATAGACTTTCATGTGTCCAATTTTAAGCACCGCATGTGTTTAGGTTTTAGTCTTTTTTTTTCTTTTTACTTCATATTTTCATTTGGGTTCTTCTTACCCATTGCTTTGCAGCTTTGCTATTATTTTCTGGCTGCCTTTCTTTTTTGTTTCAATCTTGTATTACATTTTGGGTTTTCTGAAGAGGGACACTGTTTCTAATTAGTTGCATACTATGAACAAATCAAGAGGCTGAATTAAGAAATAATCCTGAGGCGTTGGATGTTGGTCCAGATAATCTATTTCAGCAACTATTATTTATTTTATGTTTCTCTTCACCGAATCATATGTCACGACCCGGATTTTCCACCATCGGGAGTCGTGATGGCACCTACTGTTGGATCTAGGCAAGCCAAACATTTAAACCTTTGGATAACAACACAACATTAATAACAATAATAAAATAACGAGCCTTTAAATAAATGCGAAAGTCTTTTAAAATATGGATAACTGAAAACCCAAAAATGCGGAAGTCTAATATTTCACTACCCAAGACTGGAGTCGCTATCTCACGAACCACTAAAGAGTGCTACAAACAAGTCTGAATAGAAAATACATAGTGTCTGCCTCGGTACAATGAAAACAAACAGAAAATATGGAAAAGGGACTTCGGCCTGCGAACGCCAGCTAGGCTACCTCGTAAGTCCCTGGACTGAAGTCGGCTCCCGCTCAGTATGCTACTGCTGTGGCCCAAAAGCTGCTCCTGGATATGTGCAAAAAGATGCACAGAGTGTAGCATCAGCACAATCGACCCCATGTGCTGGTAAGTGCCTGGCCTAACCCCGGCAAAGTAGTGACGAGGCTAGACCAGACTACCGAATAAACCTGTGCAGATATACATACAAGTGCAACAAAGTAATAGCGGAAGGTAAACAATTAATACTGGGAGGGGGGACATGCTTAAGGGGTAGCAGATAAAACAGAATATCAGGAATAACAAGGAAACTACATCTGATTTCTTCTAACACAGAATAAGGGAAAACAAACTACTCCCACTTGTTTCAATTCCCTCTCGTTACAGGCGTGCAACTCGATCCCATTTCTCAAAATATCACGTGGTAGGCATACCACTCGATCCAATTTCATAATATCACGTGGTAGGCATACCACTCGCTCCCATTTCATAATATCACGTGGTAGGCGTACCACTCGCTCCCATTTCATAATATCACGTGGTAGGCGTACCACTCGCTCCCATTTCATAATATCCCGTGGTAGGCGTACCACTCGCTCCCATTTCATAGTATCACATGGTAGGCGTACCACTCGCTCCCATTTCATAATATATAAGTGGTCGGCATGCCACACGATCCCTTTTCTTTCAACACAATACACAAAATAATCCCGGCAAGGGAACAAGATAATATAATAAACTATCCTGGCAAGGAGATCCAGCTATAACCAAACTTATTCAATTTATACTTAGCATATTTAAATTAATGCTCAGTCCCAACAATTTCCGGCTCAGTGTTTAAAGATTTCCAACCAAGTCCTCATAAACAACAATTAAGAATTCGATAATTTAGCAATTCAGGACTCACGATCATGCTCGACACCACTGTATAGATCCTCGTCACCATGCCTATACACCGTACTCAACATTTAGCAATTAGCAATTAATATTCTAATCCTATTCCCTCAAGCCAAAGTTAGATCAAACACTTACCTCGGATGCTATAAAGAATAGCAGTCACTCCTCAAATATCTCCTTTACTCTACAATCCGACTCCGAAACAATGATATCTAAGCATAATTAATTCAATAGTATCAATAAAAATTCAATGGCAACATCCCATAGCCTAGATATGAATTTCCTAGCATTCTTCCAAAAATACCAAAATTCGACACCGGGCCCACTTGGTCCAAACACGAGGCTCGGACCAAAACCCAATCACCCATAACCCCACGAATTCAAATATATAGTTTGTTTCAAGATTCGACCCCAAATTGAGGTTAAATAACCCAAAATTCCCAAAATCCTAACTCTACCCAAAACCCTTAATTTCTACATTGAATTCATGATTTAGGGCGAGGAAATTAGTGATTAGATGAAGAAATTAGGAGAGAATGAAGTTAAGAACACTTACCTAGCAAGCTATGGAGGAAAATGAGCTTGAAATTCGTCTATGGGATGTTGGAGTGAAGAGCTCGTGTGAAATAATGGCTAACTCCCGCTACTATTCTGTTTTGAGACTTAAAAATTCGCTGGGCAAAAAGGCCCCTCGCGTTCGTGTGAATAGGGACGCGTTCGCGAAGGGTAAACATGTCAAAGCATCGCGTTCGCATGGTACTAATCGCTAACGCATAGAAGAAGGAACTGGGTAAACATCGCGTTCGCGACAGGGGAACGCGAACGTGTAGAGTAAAGTATTTGGGGTCTGGAATCTAGGCCTACGCGAACGCGTGAGAAGACACGCGAACGCGTTGAAGGACGCAACAAAGCTTCACGATTGCGATGGCCTGAACGCGAACGCGAAGGTCTAAGGGAGCAAAGCTATGCGAACGCGATGAAGGATTTCACTGAGCAAAAATTGCAGAAAAATCTGCTACCATTCAAAGTGCAAAACAACCCCGAACACCTCCAAAAATACTCCCGAGCTCTCGGGGCTCCTAACCAATCACACACACCAACTCAATAACATCCTACGAACTTACTCGAGCGATCAAATCTCCAAAACTACATCAAAAATCAATGGGTCAAGTCTCAAAATCATCATTTTCATTTCAAACTTCTTAAACTTTCAAACTTGGATCTCATAGTCCGAAACACGTCAAACGACGTCCGATTTCGACCAAATTTCACAGAAAGTGCTTAAACAATATATAAGACTTGTACCGGGCGTTGGAACCAAAATACGATCCCGATACTATAGTCTTTTAATTAATTATTATTTCTATTTTCCTTAATAATTTTAGAAAAATAATTTAACAGAAAAATTCTTTTACCCGGGTTCTAGACCTCGGATTTCGACTCCGGGCACATGCCCGAGTCCCATATTTTTCTACAGACCCTCCGGGACTGTCAAATCACGGGTCCGGGTCCGTTTACCAAAAATATTGACCGAAGTCCACTTTAATCATATTACTATCAGAATTCTTCAAATTTTTCACAGATTTCACATATTTCAACATAAAAGTTTTCCGGCTACGCGCCCGGACTGAGCATGCAAATTGAGGCAACTATAAGTGAGGTTTTCAATGCCTCGGGAGCATGGAACAAATGAGGAAACATGTGATGACCCTTTGGGTCGTCACATCCTCTTCCTCTAAAAAAACTGTTCATCCTCGCACTGACAAAAGAAAGAAGTACCTGAGTCAGGAAATAGATGAGGATAATGGCTCCGCATATCAGTCTCGGACTCCTAGGTCGATGCCTCAGGAGGCTGACCTCTCCACTGGACACGCACTGAAGGAAAACTCTTCGACCTCAACTGTCGAACCTGCCGGTCTAGAATAGCTACCGACTCCTCCTCGTAAGACAGATCCTTGTCTAACTGGACATCGCTGAAATCTAACACGTAGGTAGGATCGCCGTGATACCTCCGAAGCATAAACACATGAAACACTGGATGCACGACTGACAATCTAGGTGGCAAGGCAAGTCTGTAAGCCACCTCTCCCACACGATCAAGAATCTCGAATGGGCCAATGAACCTAGGGCTAAGCTTGCCCTTCTTCCCAAATCTCAACACGCCCTTCATAGGTGATACACCGAGCAATACTCGCTCACCAACCATGAAAGCTACATCTCAAACCTTGCGATCCGCGTAACTCTTTTGCCGCGATTGAGCCGAACAAAGCCTGTCCTGAATGATCTTGACCTTATCCAAGGCCTCCTAAACTAAATCTGAATCCAATAACCGAGCCTCTCCCGGCTCAGACCATCCGACTGGAGACCGACATCGCCTACCATACAACGCCTCATAAGGAGCCATCTGAATGCTAGACTGGTAGCTGTTGTTGTAGGCGAACTCTGCTAAAGGCAAAAACTGGTCCCACGAACCTCCAAAATCAATGACACAGGCTTGGAGCATATCCTCCAATATCTGAATAGTCCTCTCGGACTGACCGTCCATCTGAGTATGGAATGCTGTGCTTAACTGAACCTGGGTGCCTAACTCCTGCTGAACTGCTCTCCAAAAGCGCGAGGTAAACTGCGTACCCTGGTCTGAAATGATAGATGCTGGCACCCCATGAAGGCGAATAATCTCCCGGATGTAGATCTTAGCTAATCTCTCCGATGAATATGTGGTGGCAACAGGAATGAAATGCGCTGACTTAGTCAGCCTATCAACAATGACCCAAATAGCATCAAACTTCTTCCGAGTCACCGGAAGTCCAGTAACAAAATCCATGGTAATCCTCTCCCACTTCTACCCGGGAAGCTTGATCCTTTGAAACAAACCACCAGGCCTCTGATGCTCATACTTGACATGCTGACAATTCAAACCTAGCCACATATGCAACAATATCTTTCTTCATCCTACGCCACCAATAATGCTGCCGCAAGTCCTGATACATCTTCGCAGTGCCCGGGTGAATAGAATACCGCGAACTATGGGCCTTCGCTAAAATCAACTCTCGAATCCCATCAACATTGGGCACACAAACTCGCCCCTGATTTCTCAAAACACCATCATCATCTAAAGTCACCATCGTGGCACCTCCACGCTGCACCGTGTCTCTCAGGACACACAAATGGGGATCATCAAACTGCCGATCACAGATACGATCCAATAATGTAGAACGAGCAACCGTGCAATCTAACACTCTACTAGGCTCAAAAATGTCCAACCTCACAAGCCGATTGGCCAAAGCCTGAATATCCAAAGCAAGCGGTCTCTGGCTGACCAAAACATAAGCAAGACTACCCATGCTGGCGGACTTCCTACTCAATACATCGACCACCATAATTTCTCTCCCCAAGTGGTACAAAATAGTAATATCATAGTCTTTCAACAACTCCAACTACCTTCTCTGCCTCAAATTCAACTCTTTTTGCTTGAACAAGTACTGAAGCCTCTTGTGATCCGTGTACACCTCACACGCCACACCATATAGATAATGCCTCCAAATCTTCAAAGCATGAACAATGGCTGCCAACTCTAAATCATGGACCGGATAATTCTTCTCGTGGATCTTCAATTGCCTCGAAGCATAAGCTATGATTCTACCGTCCTGCATCAATACTGCACCAAGCCCAATACGGGAAGCATCACAATAAACTGTATAAGGCCCTGAACCTGTGGGCAAAACCAATATCGGTGCCTTAGTCAGAGCTGTCTTGAGCTTCTGAAAGCTCTCCTCGCACTCGTCTGACCACCTAAACTGGGCACCCTTCTGGGTCAATCTGGTCATCGGGGCTACTATAGATGAAAATCCCTCTACGAACTGACGGTAATAACCTGCTAACCCCAAGAAACTCCGAATCTCAGTCGCTGAAACTGGTCGAGGCCAATTCTTGACTGCCTCAATATTCTTCGGGTCTACCTGAATACCCTCTACTGATACAACATGACCCAGAAATGCAACCGAACTCAACTAGAACTCGCACTTCGAGAACTTAGCATACAACTGACTATCCTTCAGAGTCTGAAAAACCACTCTGAGGTGCTGCTCGTGCTCCTCCTAGCTACGGGAGTACATCAGAATATCATCAATAAAGACTATCACGAACAAGTCTAGATAAGGCCTGAACACTCGGTTTATCAACTCCATAAATGCTGCTGGGGCATTGGTCAACCCAAATGATATGACTAAAAACTCATAATGCCCATACCGAGTGCGAAATGCCGTCTTAGGGATATCAGACGCCCTAATCCTCAGCTGATGGTAGCCAGACCTCAAGTCTATCTTTGAAAACACCTTCACACCCTGAAGCTGGTCAAACAAATCATCAATCCTCGACAGTGGATACTTGTTCTTTATCGTCACCTTGTTCAATTGCCGGTAATCAATGCACATCCTCATCGACCCATCCTTTTTCTTCACAAATAACATCGGCGCGCCCTAAGGAGAAACACTAGGCCTAATAAAACCCTTCTCTAATAGACCTTGCAACTGGTCCTTTAACTCCTTTAACTCTAGCGGGGCCATGCGATACGACATAATAGAGATGGGCTGCGTGCCTGGGGCCAGATCAATACAGAAATCAATATCCCTGTCGAGTGGCATACCCGGTAGATCTGAAGGAAAAACCTCGGGGAACTCCCGAACAATAGGAACAGATTCAATAGAAGGAAACTCAACGTTGGAATCGCGAACATATGCCAAATAAGCTAAACACCCCTTCTCGACCATGTGCCGAGCCTTTACATATGAAATAACACTACGGGTGGCATGACCTGAGGTCCCTCTCCACTCCAATCGGGGCCAATCTAGCAAAGCCAAGGTCACAGTCCTGGCGTGAAAATCCAAGATAACATGATACGGGGACAACCAATCCACCCCTAATATGACGTCGAAATCCACCATGTTTAAGAGCAATAAATCAACACGGGTCTCAAGACCCTCAAACACTACCACACAGGAACGATAAACTCGGTCGAACACTATAGAATCACCCACTGGTATAGATACAGAAATAAGGATACCCAAAGCACCACTAGGCATAGCCAGGTAGGGTGCAAAATAGGACGACACAAATGAATACTTAGAACCAGGGGTAAAATAGCACTGAAGTATCTCTAATACAAATTAGAATGGTACCTATAATGTCTGCACCTGAAGACTCAGCCTCTGTCCTACCTCTGGCGACCTGAACTCCACCTCTAAGACCTCTACCTCCACCTCTAACACCTCTGCCACCGCCGCTAGCTAGCTGGGCAGGTTGTGGAACCTCCGGTGCCTGAATCATAACACGAGAACTCTTATGCTGGAAGCTGCCATAAACTCGAGGGCAATATCTGACAATGTGCCTCGGATCACCACAGGCATGGCAAGACCTCGTCTGCTGCGGCTGAGCACCCCTTAACCTCGGGCAAACCCTCCTATTGTGACCATAATCACCACACTCATAACATCTACATGAACGCTGTAGCTGAGGGAACTGAAACTGACCTTGTCGACCTGAATGACCACTTGAAGTACCATGAGTGACCTGGAGAGATGACTAAAAAGGACTTGGAGGATGGCCTCTACCATAAGAACCTCTACCTCCTGATGAGGTGCCACTGAATCTGCTTGCGTGACGGGGCCTCTTATCCGACCTATGGCCGCTTCGCTGTAGCAAGACCACCTTAACTCTACAGCCCACATTGGCCGCCTCCTGAAAAGTGATCTCACTTCCGTTATGAGCCACTGTACCCGACTGAGCTACCACCACTGGCTGAACTCCTGGAAGCAAACCCGCTCGATTGACACTCTCCGTGAAGCCTACCAATCAGACTAGAACATCCTGAAGAACTGAGATGGCAATGAACCTGTGATGACCCGGCCTATTGTCATGTGAGTTACCGCCCCGTTTCCCCCATATCATATTGTTCTATGTTTCAATATCAATATTTGAGTTGATCGGATAGAATTGAATTGGTTTTAGTTGGAAATGAGACACATAGTCTCTTAGAAGAAAGCTTGTTTTAGAAAAGTCAACTGGAAGTTGACTATATAGTTAGGAGGCTCGGATATGAATTTCGGTGATTTGGTTAGCTCCGGGAGGTGATTTATGGCTTAGGAGTGCGATCAGAATTGATTTTGGAGGCTCGATGTAGAATTAGGCTTGAATTGGCAAAGTTTGAATTTTGGCGAATTCCGATTGATAGGTGAGATTTTGATCTGAGGGTCAGAATGGAATTCCGAGAGTTGCTATAGTTCCGTTATGTGATTTTGGATATGTTTGCAAATTTTCAGGTCATCCGGACATCGTTTGCTTGGGTTTTGATCGGAAATGCATTTTGGAAGTTCTTGAAGAACTTAGGCTTTGATTTGATGAAAATCGAGGATTTTGATGTTAACGATGGCATTTTGATGATTCGAGCAAGTTTGAATAAGGGAATAGATCATGTTTGTGCTTTTGGTTGAGGTCCCAGGGGCCTCGGGGTGATTTCGGGTGGTTAAACGGAGAATTTTGAGTTTGGCTTCAGGTTTGGATTTGCTGGTTCTATTGTTTCTGCATCTGCGGAAAAGGGACCGCATAAGCGGTTCCACAGATGAGGCTATTGGGTCACATAAGCGGTCCTAGATGGGGCTTGGCAACTTTCGCAGAAGCGGAAAGCAATCCGCAAAAGCGGACATCACAGGAGCGGGTTGTGATCGTAAAAGCGGTCCTGAGGATTTTTGAATTTGACCGCAGAAGCGGTCCTTTTGCGCAGAAGCGGGAGCCGCAGGTGCGGTCTCCCAACTGCAGAAGCAGATTTTTGGGAGGTTAATAAAGAATGCAAAAGCGGAAATATTGCCGCAGAAGCGGTCCCGCATAAGCGGAATCGGGACCGCAGAAGCGAAAATTGGCCTGGGCAGAAGGGTTTTAAAATGGCATTTCATCCGCGACTTGGGGGTTATTTTCCTCCATTGTTGAGCATCTTGGAGAGTTTTGGGCGAGAAAGTTTGAGGGTTTTGACTGAGAATCGAATGGAGGTCATTTGAGCTCGGATTTGGGAGTTCTTGATATGTATGGACTCGTGGCGAGACGGGAAATCTGGTAATATTCGACGCGCATGGAGGCCAATTTGTGGGGCAAAGGCATCACGAGCGAGGAATTTCACCGGTTCAAGGTTAGTAATACTTGTGAATGATATCCTGAGGGTTTGAAAACCCGGATTTGCACATCATAGTGCTGTATTATGGTGACTTGCACGCCAGGTATGAGCGTGGGGTAGAGCACCGTTGAGGATTGTGACTTGGTCCATCCCGGTTGTTGATTTTACTGCGAGATTGATTGAAAACTACTTGATGCTATCATGATTTGGGCTGATTGCCATGTTTTGGGCTTCGTGCCGATTATTTGAATCCTTTAGGGATTGATATCACTATTTTTGCATTACGTTGCATATTATTTGATCTCAGTCCAATGTTCTAAATATTGTTTTGCAAACTCAGCTATCTTTCTAAGATTTGAAAACTTAAATGATATTTTTCTGACGTTTTGAACTGAGAACTGCTATTTTACTATTGCCCAAGGGGCTTATGTGCATTGCCGGACTGAGCATGGATCAGGCTGCGCATCGCAACAGTATACACATATACATGCATGGATCGGACTGCACGCCGCAGTAGTATATTATATGGATCGGATTGCACGCCGCAGTGATATATTATGTGGATC